>JAUMHP010000030.1:2719951-2741761 GCA_032361065.1 Enteromius trimaculatus
ATTATGTATGTTCATGTTTCGATTTGTATGTTTATTTATACATTTTTAATAATATAGAACGAAAGTTTTTTTTTTTTTGAGAAACTGGGACGGTGCCCCCCTGGGAGCGGGTGCCCTACGCAGACTGCGTACTCTGCGTATAGGGAGCGGCGGCACTGCTAAGTACTTCTTCTGTGTGAAGAACTGAAAGAAAATAACCTCAGATAACTCACTGCAGACACTGAACGTGAACAGGAATTGCATAATCACAGATTTGTAAAGGTGCTGACAGTTAAACTGAGATTTTTAGAGGGGCTGAGATGAATGATTGCTCCTCTAAATAAAGTCTAGCAGCACCTGTGACTTACTTATAGATGTTATTAGATGTTATTCTACTATAGATTTATTAAGATAATAAAAAAACACTTCACCTTGAATACTGATTCAGACAGAAGCTCATATTCTAGACCCTCTAAAGTGCTTTAGCCATTTGATTATGAAACTTTTCTCAGTGTTTGCTGCTTCTCTTTGTTCTTCTGGCGTGGGCCGGTTAGTCGAGATATAGAGGTAAAGTGTTCTGTTGGTGCCAGCTGGAGCACTGCCAACTCCAGCAGGAGTTTTTCTCTTTCTCCTGTTTGATATTTACTTTACGGCCTTCTCTGAAAAAAACTGCGGCAGTCTGAGGGAGACACAGGGCCATTTTAATGTGGAAAAAGGGGCTAGTTGTGTATCGGGCCGCACTGCTGTCTTATCCCTCCTCTAATTTGCCGAGAATAGTCTTGAGGCTATGGACTCTTAAACGTTCTTGTTTTAGCGTTCCAGAAAGGTGCTGGCCAGTGTCATCATGCGTCCTACACAGAGAAGGCACATTCGGTCTTGTATTATATGGGTTTGGTCTTGTCTGGGAAGGTTGAGCGTTCAATCTGTGCCAACAAAATGTTATTATATGCCAAGCATAGCACTTGATTGTCAAAGCCAAATACCCACCCTGATGGGACAGATTAATAGATATTTTAAGGATATGGAATATGTAATATTTAAAACTTTTTTTATGGAAATGAAATTAGATTCGGTCTGATTCCATATGGCAAAGTCACGGTAGATTGTGGCTTGAAAGACTCAAATGCCATGGGGCATAATGAAAGCTCTTATAAAGAGGGGAAATGGAACACCTGTCTCGTAGTCAAACCTATGCCATACATACACATCATAGACTGGCTAGCATTTTCATGCTAGGAGATATAATCAATTTCAAGAGCCACTAAAACCTTTTTACAGTAAATTATGTGTGTGGGGGTGGGGGGGTGTATATAAATCACTCTATAAAAAATATGTACAATTTCAGGCCAATAGATAGATAGATAGATGTGTGTATTTCTGTTTCTGACATGCTAGATGGTGTGTCTGGACCCTTTCCATATGAATATAAAAAAATAATAATAATTGCTTAAAATTATAGTGATTAGAAAAGACTTATAATAATAAACATAAATAAAGAGTGAAAATCATACTGTTCTTTTAATATACTTTCTATTGATATAAGATCTGTATTAATACTTTGACATTTTACACTTACGTAATTACATTAAAATTGTTGTTGTTGTACATAAATGCATTTATGAAGCAAATATGGTATGATATAATAAATAGAGAATTGGAAAGTCTTTATTGTCACTGTACACATATACAATGTTCATCATATACATGTACAATGAGATTATCAAATTTAATAACAGTGGGCTTCAGAATCCAAACAACCCCAGAGAGGATAGAGGATGTGGAGAATATACGGATTTAAATCACATTTAACTATTTCTGTTTATATATTTGGCACACATTTACCGGTAGTTTGTGAGCCTTTTTAAATGATTCAGAAGAACTGGTTCATTAGAGTCATTTGCTCATGAATCACACTACATGTTGCTTGTTTTTACATGAAGCCCAGAAGTGGGAGTGACATTGCTGTGATATCTGGCACATTTGTGGTGTGTCATTTGAATTTTTTATTAAAGGCAGTATGTTGATTGCAGGGCACAGGCCGAAGTTGGATGACTCGCCGAAGGCTGGACTGTTCTCTGACCGCCTCAGTGAACTGGAGCGTATCCGGCAGACCACCATGCGGGTTACTGTGCCAACGCAAACGCCACGGCCTTCGCTTAGCAGCCCCAACTCCTTCACACCTCAGGGGCAGACTCAGATAACAGGTATGAGTCTGCATAGATATAGATACACACAGACAGACACACACATATACATATACCTGGTCTCATAAGAATATGTACCTCTGTGCACTAAAACACAGGTTCAATATGTGAAACCTGGCACATTTTTGTTCCGTTGCTAAAAGTTAATGCTCCGTCATGTTGGAAATATGCCCTACACCAAATCCAACCCTTTATCGTTTACACATGCAAAACTGATTTAAACTAAATTTTTGTTGAACCATAGTTCTGAACCGGGGCTCCTCGCCTCTCATATACATTTCTATACTCCGTGAGCTCCTGAGCAAACCTACCATTTATGAAAACCCACAGATATGAAGCTGGATATTTGTGACACTAACATTTAAAATCATCAGTTATCAAAGATCCCAGCATATTAATATTGTTTTGAAGTCATAACATGGTATTCTTTGTAAGTAAGCGTGCAAAAATTACACTTTATTAATCGAAACTCTAAATTTGAGTGAAAAGGAATAAAAGGAGTTTTACTGCATATATTGGTCATTTCTTTTGGAAAATGCAGTGATATGTACTTATTGGTACATATTTCATGTCTCGTGTCTAAAAAGTTCACCAAGGTATGTTTATACCATTAGACCAGGTAGAATTAATCAGTTACCCAGGCAACGTTCATTTACAAATGAGCATGTTTCTTATACATCAGTCTTACTGATATCATCTGCATGCTAAACCACATGAAAGAAGTAAATGATCCTTTAAGTCACCGCTAACCTGTCAGTTAAAATTGTTGTTTCTTTTACTAAGAGAGATTATATTAATTCATCCTCCCAAGCATTTCAGTATATCTGGTGTCTGTCAGTGTTACAGTAATGTCTATTCGTCTCAGCACAAAGTGGTTTATCTAAGCTGAAATCGCACACTGCAACATGATGGACAAGTGGAAACCGAGTGCGGACAGCCTAGGGCAGTGCGTTGTGTCACTGTGAGAGAACAGGATATCACCTGTCCTTAATTACTGCTCTGAGAGCGCATGTCCTGTACTCTGGGTCCTGTTACTGTGCTGTGTGCAAGCCAAGTGACTGAATCTGAGAAGGAATGCACTGTATTTTGTTGACTTTAGCAATTATTTGCCTGCTTTCAAACGGATACTTGGAAAGAAACAGAAAGCTTGAATTATGAAGCATGAAATGTGTCGTCTCAGACCCACATTTGAGAATGGCTTCATTTAAATGCTTTGCCCAAGGGATCACATTGTATTTGCTTGCCACACAAAGTCTATGTGAGACAGACAAATATAAATAGACAAGTTGAATTGTCAGTTGCAACTAAATCAATGACAGGCTATGCTGAATAATTAACAAATAACATATATATATATATATATATATATATATATATATAAAACCTCTAAGATAAACGTCTTTCATGCTATTTCATGCACTTAGAATGAAGATACATTTTTCCCATGCTATTTGTTTAGTTTTTTTCCTAAATTTTTGCTATGTCACAACATACGAGCCAGTCCAGCTTTATCAACTATCAACTTATCAACTACCCATATATATACAGTGTATATGTATGTATTAGCGATTAAAGATTATTAATCACATTCAAAATATAAGTTTTTGTTTACATATGTGTTTACCATGCATATTTATTATCTATATATAAATACAAACACCTGCATTAATATATTTAAGAAAAATATGTTGTTGATATATTAAATATATTGATATATAAAATATAACAATCTAAATGCATAAAAAAAAAATCCAAAATATGTACTGTATTTGTGTGTATTTATATATACATAATAAAAATACACAGTACACATACATATATAATGTAAACAAAAAAATTCTTTTTAATGTGATTAATCGTAATTAATCGTTTAACAGCACTATTTTATATATATAGAAAACACAATAGAAGATACTCTGTAGAATGCTGACTAACTGAACAACTTAATTTCCCATTAACTTTTTTTCTTGTCCAAACAATAGATGTCAAAGGGAACCGAAACTGTTTAATTAGCAGCATTCTTGACATTTCTTATTTTGTGTTCCATAGAAGAAATGAAATAATACAGGTTTGAAATAATATGCAAGTAAATGTTGACCGAGTTTTCATCTTTGGGTGGACTATGCCTTTAACTACTTTGTTTTCTTTTGTTTTTCTTTTCTTTTGTACCTTTAGATCCACGTCAGGCTCAGTCTTCTCCACCATGGTCATATGACCAGACGTACCCGTCGTACCTGAGTCCCATGGCCTCCCCATCTGTGCACTCTACCACCCCGCTCTCTTCCAGCCGGGCCACGGGGCTGCCCTCCATCAGTGATGTGCCCAGACGCCTCCCAGGTAACCTCCAGCCTCAGCCCTACAGCAGGTGCGCCCCCTACCCCTCGCGTCTGACACTGCAGTGGGCAGCGGGGTGGGCACGTGTTTTGTGGTGGTTTGAACATTTAGAAATGATGGGGATTTGTGTGAATGATGCATCTTCATTTATACAACTTATAAAAGATATTTATAAATTAAAAGGTGAATTTACTGCTTAAAAATCTGAATATATTAAGAGATACTTACAGTTTTTAATTTTAACCTGAATTTTTTTTTTTAAATGTCTCTAAAAAGGAAATTTACCACACTGTAAATGTAACCTAACCCTAACTAAATGACACTAAATTTAGTGATCGAACTGTTTTGAACTTCCTGTGCAGAAAAAAAATAGGCAGGCTTATGCTCAAAAGAACTGAAACAGTAACTGAATTGAAGTTTTGTTGAATTTAAAAAAATCTCTTGACAAATTGCATAATGCAAAAAACTTGTTGCATATAGTATTATTTTTTATTATTTATATGCTATTATGATTTTAATATTTTTTATTAGCTTAAATTTTTATACATTTTGTTTTTAATATTTATATATAATTTTAATTTTAATTAATATAATTTAATTTAAATTAGAGCTTGATATAACTGTATTATGGATGGTTAGTGAAAGATATGCAGTGTTTATTTTTATTTATTTATTTATTTACTGTGCCAAAATGTGCACAAAAGTGCTGCAAATCCGTTGAGAGATTTACTTGATGTGTTTTAATAATGACTATTTAATCAGATTCATAAAAAACACACATGAAAAAAAGGGAGGGCTTTGGGGGGGCTATTTTCCGAAATGATCATTTTTCTGTAATGGTTTGTAAGACATATTTAACAAATCATAGCATTAAATTTCAGTGTCATAATTCGTTAGAAACACAAACTTAAATACGCACGATTTTTATTAGCTAATGGAGCTGTATTTATGTAAACGGAGACGGTTTTTAAAATTGGACTGCACTATGAGCGTATTTTTAAAACTCGAGGGGAAAGAAAAAAAAGGTTTCCTTTGCTCCTCTTTCCATGGCTTTGATCCTGCGTAGTATATTGTTAATAACAGACCAAGACATAATAACAGGCCAGTGGCGGGCAAATAAAGCCGCTTTATAGCATTATGCTTCCCAAAGAACTTTTTGGGAATGGAAGGCCACTCGGTGCCCGACTTGCACCCTATAAGCTAATTTGTCCTCTTGTGCCCTGCAACACACCCAGAAACATCCCCTTTAAAAAATAAATGTAGACAGACAAGTTTCTATTTCCAAACACCTGTTTGAGTCAGTGCCAGGTAAGTGTTTTATTCTCTCTTATTTACTGCCATTCTACACCCTCATCCATTCCTGAGAACCAGGAGAGGCTTAAAGTGATTAAACAAGAATCTCCCTCACCTGAGTGCTGGCTGCCAGCTTCTGGACGCCTGCCACCTGCCTGTCATTGTTTAATTAGTTTAGGTATATCATCCTTTCATTGGATGCTGGCACATGAGCTTATGTTAATAATAGGTTTGGTGTGAGATAAGGACATGGCTCTTTGATGTCTCTCGCAACTTAACTTTAAGAGTAACAGAGCAAATATGCCTTGTTGTTGTGTATTGCAGATACAAAGCGCTTAAGGAGTATTAGTCTAAGCAGCGGTGGTAATACTAATAAATACTTCCGTACTTGAGGGGGGGGCGATAGAGTTACCTCAATGTTTGTGCTATTTAAACTTGGGTTGTTATTATTCAGATTATGTCAGTTTTTTTTACTTCAGTAAACTTTTTACAAATAGATGGCTTTAGCAATACTAGTTGCAATATGAATCATATGTCTGATTCATTTCCAAAAAGAAAAAAAAAAGAAAAGGGAAAATCGAGCTTGAAGCATATGTGTGTTTATGCACTTGCCTGTCAAATTTAGAAGGTTATAGCTTTAGCACTGTAGCAAACAAAAAGCAAAAACTACTTTACTATTTTGAATGGTGACATCATTCCTCTTGTAGACATGACTTAAACTTATAAGCCATAACCGTTTAGTTCGCCTGAAACGAATTATTCTTGCCAAATAAATCATTAGTTTTACAGACGTAGCATCTGTTCTCAAGACTCGTCTATGAATGTATGTAAATAACTTTTTTTGCTTTTATCATTCATTCTCTTATTCAGAGCACAGGCTCTCTGTATAGCCCGGGGCAAGAGAACCATTATCGTCAACTGCTCAGACCAAAGATTTTGAATATAAAAGAAAAAGGGGATGGGCGTAGAGGGGAAAAGGAGACACCACTAGCGTTAGCGACAAGCCGTGCCTCCGCAAATCGCCCACGTTTAACCATGCCACCCAGTCTGCCCACAGGCGCAGACATGGTGACAAGAAAGACGCCGTGTGATTTATGAAAACAGCTCTGTGCCAGGGAGGCGAGGCCGTTTCTTTTTGTTCCTCTACCCCTGGGCACCAGCACTAGCTCCAGACCATTAGCGGTTTCTGATTTTTTGAGGGAAATAAAGAATATGTTAAGGACGGAAGGGCAGAAGGACAGATTTTGCTGGGGTTTATAATGCTGAAGATACCAGGAGCCCACAACAGTGCAGACGTCTGTCTCTCTCACTACAACGCTGCTTTGCGCGCCTCTAAACGTTTCCAAATGTGAGACCGATTATGCATCCTAGTTGCGTTTTATGTGCGGCAAGCAATGCAGATGCACACACACACTTTTGTATGCACAGGAACAATTTAAATGTGCGCGCAGCATACAGAGGCACATAAATACCCCGGAGACACAAATGAACTGAGACATATAACCGCACACATGAATACACATACACATGAACTTGTCTGTGACAAAGAGGAAAAACCACAATGAAGTGCAGTCAACTAATCGATAAACTGTCCTCCTCTGCAAGACTCTAATTTAAAGTTAATGGGGTTTTTTGTTGGTGTTTTTTTTATTAATTTTAGTTAAAAATGGATTAGATTTGTCAAAATATTTTACATTTTTAGATTTTATATATATATATTATAAAAAAGTTAATGCATTTATTCAGAAAATATACATTAAATTGATCAAAAGGGTCAGTAATAACATTTATAATATACAAAATATGTTTCAATTAAATGCTATTATTTTGAACTTCCTGAAAAAATAATGTATCATGGTTTCCCCAAAAATAAAAAAGAAAACACATCTGTGTTTCATATTTGATCATATGAAAAAAGAAAAAAAAGCATACTAAAATGATTTCTGAATGGTCATGTGACACCAAAGACTGGAGTAATGATGCTGAAAATGTAGCTTTGTTATTACGAGAATAAAATACATGTTAAAATATATTCCAACAGAACTGCTTAGTCTATCTTGAAAAGTTATTCATGTACTATATGTATTATCATCAAGACTGATCATAACTATTTCAATTCAGTTATAAAAAGTAGACTGGTCTAATTTGAATCCAGAAAGTAGGACTAATTTCCCCATCCCCAACTTCAATCTGGTCAAACTACTTCTTAAACACATAGTAGCTATGTTTACGCACATAGTCAAACAGGATTGTAGTCAAATGAAGTGTTTTTTGTCATGATTGTTCATAGCATACAAATTCTTCCTAACTTCTACAAAATGTAACCTCAGCATTTGTTTCTGCAGGTTCGACAGATTTGAGCCCTTTTCCTGGCCAGTTTGAGCGTCAGTTCCCCGCGTTCTCCTCACTCACAGAGAGCCGATTTTCCAGTCCCAGAATGCACTACCCAGGCCCATTCACGTACACGCCCACCCCCGTCACCAGCGGCATGTCCCTCGGCAGCGCTCACTACCACACCTACCTACCCCCGCCGTACCCCGGCTCCAACCAGAACCAAAGTGGACCCTTCCAGAGCAGCAGCACACCATATCTCTACTACGGCGCCTCGTCTGGCTCCTACCAGTTCTCTATGGTTCCTGGAGGAGACCGATCGCCCACCCGGATGATGCCGCCTTGTACTAGCGCATCCACGGGAACCAGCCTGGTCAACCCCAACCTCCCGGTCCAGGCCGATGGAGGTGGAGGGGTGGAGGGGGACGGAAGTCATAGCAACTCCCCCACTCTTCTCAATCCTGCTGGTAGAATGGACGAAGGCGTGTGGCGGCCATATTGATTGGACAATTACGTGAGCGTGGAACTTCAAACAAAGAGCATGGTTTTAAAGCACAAACCTTACTAGGATGTTCATCCTGTCTCGCTGAGCTACTTTCCCTCGCTAACATGAGTATTTATGAGCCTGTTGAAAGGGAAGTATTTTTTACATTGGACTTTTGTTGTTGTCATATGTTATTCTGGACCTTTGACCTCTGGGATTCATTGTCATAGGCGGGATTATTTGGAATTGAAGGAACAGAGATGGATTGAGTATTTCATTAGCATTATGTTATTATATACTTGTCTTGGCATGTTTTTAATATATCATTTAAAGCACTGAACAACATCTTTATGACTGTTTATGATCGAATATCTCTTTTTGTGCTTTTTTTAACTTAAGCATTTAAGTTATACGTATTTGATAAAATGATTTAAAGTAACTTATAAAAGCCATAGATTAATTAATGTATTTGGAACTTGAGTCATAGAGGGAGTATTTTTGTAAAGCATCTATGTTCAAGGTAATGCAACTAATTTAGGGTAATTTAAATTTCTGTGCCTTAATTGATCACACAGAGCTGTATGTTTAAGTCGAATGCGTTTAAAACGAAATAGGGCTCTGTGTCTAAGTACAATACATTTGTAAGCAGTTAATATTGCTTGATGATGCTAAGTGCTTTTTCACTGTTTTAATGCTTTAAACCAAAGAAACAGCCACGGATGCTCAAAAGTGTTTGCCAATGTGCTAGACCAAGCTTTCTTTGACTAGCGTGCATGTGCTGGGATAATTTATTTAGCTTTTATGTTGCTTAATCAGATGCGGCTGGGAAAGGTTTCCAGTGGGGGAATATTGAAGGTTCTGGATGTATCGTACACGGATATTCTTTCCTGATAACTGGAGCAATTCACATCTTTTAAATACACTCGGTTAAGGCACTATATTACCCATTGCAACAATGCAGCTGGAGTAAATTCCTTTTTTTGTTGTTAATGTTTTATTTATTGTATTTCAACATTCAAAATTTGTGGTCAGTAATTTTTTTTTAGGAAATTAATATTCCGCACGGATGCATTAAATTGAGATACGAATACGATACATGGATACGAAAAATGTAGCAGTTTCCACAAAAACGTGAAAATGTTTCCATTAAAATGTTGTCTAAATGTTTCATAAATGCTAGAATGATTTTTAAAGGATCATGTGACATTATAGACTAAGCAATGATGTTGAAATTTCTGCTTTGCATCACAGAAATGAATTACATTATTTTAAAATATATTCCGATAGAGAAAAAACTAATTAATTTTAGTAATGTTTCACAACATTGCTGCTTTTATGCTAATTTAATCAAATAAATGCAGCATTAAAAAAAACCCCAACAGCAATCGTCTAACAGAGTTATATTTATCGAGTGCCTTACAGTTGAAACTATACAGACCTCACCAAACAACTGAAAGCTTTCCTTGAAGCAGTGCTTTTTATACGGCTTGTAAAGCCCATATTTAAGCAATTAAATAAACCAAAGCTCTTAGCTTGAGTTGGATGTATTTCTGACCTTCTTTACCTTAACATTGGTCCAGTATTGCATTTCTGGCAGAACTAGTCATGATTCCTTTTTGGCTGCTTCAAACCAGGACCGTTGCTTGAATTCATCACAGGATCCAGGTCAGCATTCCCGGTTATCCCATCCTGACGGCGAAACCGCTTCAAATCAGGGCGTCTACCTATAAATTGAAATAGCTGTGAGTGTGTACGAAATGTTTACAACGTTCAGCGACCATGTTGTATATTACAGGAGGTAAATACACCACCCTAGTTTTGTTGAATTATTATCTAATTTCTTCTTTTGTAAATTAGTATTTATCTGACAGGTTAACCGAGGGCAATTTGTAGCAAATTTGTCTCTGGTTCTTGCATGCTTTGTTTCCTTTGCACATCTGTGTTTAAATTATCTCGCTTTTCTTCCCTGTGAAGCCTGTTCTCTTTTATCCACGGATAGAAAAAGGGTTTAAGGGAAAATTATCATGACAACAGTGGAAGAAATTGGCTTTTTTTTGATTGTTGTACGTTGTTATAATAGTTTTCTTTGTAAGAGAAATAAAAAGACATTTTTGCAATGATCTCGTCCGTCTCGAAAATCGTATTCTATCATAGTTTCCTGGCATTACTTTGTTCCTCTTTAAATATATCATCTCCGTCATTAAACTTTCTCCTCTGTCTCTCTTCCCCGTTTGACGTTGATTAAAAGTCACATTGGGGCTTTAGGGAAGACTAATGGCCAGAAGTCCATGCACCGGGTTGTTCCATTTACATACAGTTTTATTGCCTTATCAGTGAACCTTGAGGATACCTGGCCGGAGATGAAAGCTGGGAAGCAGCTCAGGGATTGTGCACTACTGTAGAACGCACTGACTTGGACTGAAGTCTGGATCAACATTTGCTTTGGATGGTCCTGGAAGCTCACGGCTGGCTTCAGTGCTGCTTTTTATGTCTCTGGTACTGATGTCTGTTAAACTGGGATTGTTACACATTACTTGAAGACATAACAGGCATAATCAGAGCGTGATCCATCTCCATTTAAACCAGGAGCCTTACTGGGATTTAAATTAATATGAACTGAGCAGGAAAAGCAAGTTTGAGGTTGACACTTCAGATGTTCCGATCTGCATCCAGCTATTAATGAGCCAGAGACCACAATGTTCTTAAAGGAATAGTTCACCCAAAACTGAAAAATTAGCTTCTAGTGTACTTACCCTCGGACCATCCAAGATGTAGATGAGTTTGTTTTTTCATCAAAATGGATTTGAAAAAATGCATTGCATTGTTTGCTCACCAATGGATTCTGTTTAGTGAATGGGTGCCGCTAGAAAGAGTCCAAACAAACCTTACAAACACACAGGTTTTCGCTTTTTTAGACATTAATTGTTGGACTGGAGTCATGGGGATTACTTGTGGATTTTTGTGATGGTTTTATTTGGTGATTGTACTCTCATTTTGACAGCATCCATTTAGGACAGGATCCATTGGTGAGAAAATTATTGCTTCAGTTCTTTTTAAAGAAACAAACTCATGTACATCTTAAGTGGCCTGAGGGTTATTAAATTCTCTCAACACATTACATTTTTTTGGTGAGGTATTCCTTTAATCTGGCTGCATAACAAAGAGACTGCTCAGAGTGTTTCTGTGTTTTAAAAGTATCGAAAAATCTGTTCTGTATATGTCCAAGTTTAAATTAGATTTTAAATCCAAGGTTTCAGAGTGCTCTCAGACTTTTGGACCCCACTGCGTATTATTAAATACAGTGGAGTGAAATCTGAAGTAATGTTGGGTGTGTTGAGTATTTGAGAGGGTGCTGTACCTGATACCGTATTGTTCTTGGTCAAGAGAAACTCCCCCAGATTTTCCCTTTAACATCAATCTTTCAATTACTGTCTTACCAAGTGAAAGACAAGGAGAGAGACAGTCCACCCACAAACCAGTCAGCACCTCTGTGTCAAACAACCCCAGACAAACTTCTCTCTGCAGACAGTCTGTGTTAGGGCACCAAAGACGAGCATACTACCAATAAAAATAATTGAATAAAAAAAAGGTGCAAGTTTTTGTGAGGTTTATGTTAAAACAAAATTAATAAACCTAATAAGCATTACTTTAAAAGAACAACACATAAAAACTACGATATGGTCATTTGCTCAAAATAGCATCAATAAGAAATAAAAACCAACAATTTTCCAATGACTACATTTTATGTCAATATTACTAAGTTTAAATTAGTAATTATTAAAAAAAAAATCAACCCACCTATAAAGTAACTTTGGAAGACAATACTGTCGGTATTCAAAATCAGTAGAGTTTTACGTTGATTCAATTTCGTTCAATATCTGTTGCTGTAAAGCTCTTCAAATTTAATACAGCTTCAAAAGCCAAAGACAGTAGTGTTATACAGTTCAGTTATTTTAGTAAATAAGTTGGTAAACAAAGTCGCCTCAGTGTTGTTTTCAGTTGGATTTAACACCACGAGGAAGTCCAGATGCAGTCACATTAGCTCAGCTGCGCCATCTAGTGCTTCAATATCATTGCTGCGTTTTAATTTGGTCTTTTGGAGAAATTTACCCATACTTAACATGAGCTCTGTTTGGTTCTTGCAAGTACCTTTTTATATAAAAAGAATGTAAAGGAAAAAAAATGTTAGCAGTCTGGAAATATATAAAAAAGCAAATAAATATGCACAAATTTCCAGAATAGAAATCAGTACATTTGGATTAAGGCAAAACTTGGTTTCACTTTGTTGACATATTATGGAGTTTTAAGATATATTTTACATCACATCAGAAAATGTCAGCAGACAGAAAAAAAGAAGAAAAAGAAAGCATTTTCATCATAAAGGATATATAAATAAACTCTTTGTCAAAACTTTAAAAACACAGATGGGAATATAACTGTAAAGTTTAGCAAGTGCTACACAGACACTGACATTTCTGACTCAGTGCATGAAATACAAACTAATTTTGAGTAAATGAAGATGTGATGATGTGTGAGATAATTGAACTACAGATGCAAATAGATAAAGTACAGCAAAATAAACACTTGCAAGTGTATTATGAATGTTTTCTTTCCGCTAGTCTGAAACAACTCATTATGAAGCTCGAAATCGACCAGCGTATTAAAAAAAAATACAGATTTTGCCAGTATTGTCTTGTTAAGAAACTTTTGATCAAATTACACTCAGACCCACCAGATGGTAATCAAGGTAGTTGTGGGCCTGACGGCTCTGATATCAGTACCATGGACAGCTACCAGATGAACAATAGATCTCATTGTTAAATCTACAGGTTTGTGCCAAGAGACTGGAGTTATCTTCCATCTAACCTGTCAAAGGCCGCTCAATACAAGTGAGCGTCTCAGCGCAGATCGACTTGCACATGATGGACAGAGTTCAGCAGAAATATTCATGCAAAACAGCCTTTTTCCGTAGGATTGAGCCAAACACTAAAATGTAAAATATTTGGAAAGAAACTCCAGCTTGAGCATCAGCCAGTCGCAGAGGAGCAAAGACATGTTTCTCGTCAAAGAAACGGTTCTATAAACCTTTTGAGGTGACTGAGTGTTAATTGAGAACTAATGAACTGGTAATGCAAACCGGTCAAATCATCATTTCCAGAGAGCTCCCATGATGAGTGACATATAGTCCCGGTGACATTATACCTATTATTTCTGATACTGTAGTTTGGAAAACGACGGCGCAATCCTGCCCGATGCTGCAAGCCAAACCGTTTTATCGATGCCCAGGTCTGGTACTCATTTAGCTCTGTCTCCAAATATCCCAATGCATGTTATTATATTAATGACAGATTTTATGGTTTATGACTGGAAAGTCAAACTTTCTCGATTTCCTGTGGAGCTTGTGATGATTTATATGGCTGAATGATAAAACGAATTTTCTTGACAGCCGAGGACTTGCGAGAGCTTCTGTGGGTAAAGCCGGGCTCAGGAACAGCAGATTGTGCTCTTATGTGGAGAGATATATCGTATGATGGAGCACCGAGAAGGAAACTCAGCTGTCCCAGTTTCGTACGCAGGCACCAAGTCATGTCCTAAATGAATTAGGGTCCTCTCAGGCGCAACTGTCTCCGCATGTAGCCACATCCTGCCACTACAGGAAGAGCAACATTTCCATACTTAAATGAAAAACTGAAATGACAATCTGTTTTTACTGAGGCTGTAATCACCCTTTCTGCTCACCATATGATTCCATGTTATAAGCTAATAAAGAAAATCTTTTCTACAGCTCTGGCTTTGATCAATCGCTTTTAAGGAAAATAATAATACAGCGGGCTCCATTATTCAAAATGAAATATAGCTGAGTAATAAATGTCTTACACAAGAATAAAAAAAATCTGTGCATTCTTTGTACCGACAAAAGGTCATTCTATGAAGAAAAAAGATTCTGTAGAACTTTAACATACAATATGAATGTTTAGCAAAAAAAATTAAATGATATTATTTAAATCAAAAAAAATTATTTAGCATCATTGAATCAAACTAAATACAGTAATTTATAGCAACAAAACAAGTAAGTAAAAATAGTTATTTAACATTTGCAGGTTAGCACTTTTTACAGTTTGTTGTGGGATATAATTATGGCTTCAGAAATGTAACCATAACAGTTTATTGTTTAATCAGATTTTAAAATATTAAAATGTATTACATTTTTTATATTTTCAGCGAGTTTATGTGGTTTATGAGGACACAATTTGTTTAATGACATAGGTATTACAATATGAAGGTGTTTTATGAGGAAAATTTCAGTGTCCCCGTAATTCAAAAGGCTTAAAAGACATGCTAAATATTATTTTTGGGAAAATTTAACAATGCGCACATGGGGTAGGTGTAGGGTCAGTGTAGGACAATACCACATACAGTCTGTACAGTATAAAAACCATTACGCCTATGAGTCCCAAAAAATGTGTGTGTGTGTGTTTGTGTGTGTGCCTGACAGGCCTGCAGTTCCTATACACTCTCAGAAATAAAAGTATAAATGCTGTCTCTGGGGCGGTACCTTTTGAAAAGGTACATGTGTGTACCTTAAGGGTCCAGCAGGCCTGCCAGGTTTATTATCCATTTGGTCCCAAAAATGTAGCATAAACATAAAAGTACACAGACGCACACACACACACACATATACACAACCATTCGTACCTAAAAAAAAATACCTAAAAGGTACCGACCAAGTGACAGCTTTTGTATTTTTTATTTCTGTGAGTGTCAATTCACAGAAACAAACCAGTGTGTGTTTAGTTTGCTTTTACAAAAACAAAACCATTAGCAAAACCAAGATATTAAATCATTGTTTTAAAGAGCCTTTATTTTTACTATACCAAATTTTACTAATTAAATACATAAAATGTAATATATTGTAATATATATGTCATAGTAGAAGTTGGCATTAGCTATTCAGTGATTATTTTTACATAAATGCATATAAAGGAGCACAAATGACACCCAATTTGTAGAATAACCCCAAAAGTATCCAATTTCTCTGCGTTTGTAGATCTGGAGCGGATCCGTATGACAGGGCTCGTACTAAACCCTACTGTTCCGCTTTGATGTCCAGTTCGTCTGCCAGACTGGAGCTCTGCAGAGCCAGAAATCCCTCTGGTTAGGTCGTCAGCTTTCTACCGAAGCCACAGGCGTGTGCCTGTCAGATCAACAATCTCCATCAAATCCCACTGCATGTCAGTCACATGGCAACTTCATTACGATTGTGAGGAAAAACCTGATATTTTGTTTCTCCAAGAAAAACCTGGATTTATGTTTCTTCCACTTTGTCCTAATAAAAATGATATAATGCATTTGTGTCAGAATTCTGGAGACTAGTTCATTCTACTAGACCACAAATCAACAGTAAACTTTCATGTGATCCTAAAAACTAAATATTACTGAAATCCGGACAGGAACTGCAAACATACAACCAAAACGAGGCTAAATAGGGTGACTCGCAACAGTCTTAGAAGTTCAGCAATAATATATGGTTTTGTATACTCAATAAATCTGACGATATCCATTTTTTACTGTTGCTAGCTTTAGAACTGACTGTTGTTTATATGGTCAAGTCACTGAGACACTAACAGACACTCACTCAAACATTGATTCATTCTCAACTGTCACTGATTGTGGTAATTTAATACTTTGTTCATCTGGTTCACGGTCAGCCCTTTGTTTGGACACAGTTGTGTACAATTTAAAATATGTGTCTGGCTGTGCCACAGAGACATTGGTCAAAATGAGATTAGTATGCCGCGTGGTTGAAATACCTCCATCTGCTGGAAATATTATGCAACTGCATGCATTGAAAAAAGTTTTTTTTTTTTAATGGAAATTAATTAACCCAAAAAATGGCCAGGATGTTTTTTGTTTTTTTTAACTAAGCTTTTAAACTAAGTGTCAACTGTAAAAACAAGAATAAATGCTTTTAGATTCAGAAAAAAAAAAATGTCATACTTTTAAGAAATTCCAGATTATCATACTAAATATAGAAGCCTTGAGGTGCATTTACTAAATATAGCCTATTTGGGTGTTTAATTAAAATTAATATAAACATAAATACTACTCAAAGTAGTATCTCAAGGACGCGCAACTCAGTACCACGTCATTATGATGTAGGCCACATCTGCTCGTCTTCTCAGAGACCGTGGCACATACAGGTATGTACAAATCGCTATTGGCTGTGTAGAGATTCTGTTTTTAAGGTCTGTGTTTGCTTACAACACTTCGTGACGTCGCTTGCGTTTGAAAGTCGAATTTAAAAGCACCATTTTTAAAATAGAAAACACAAATGATATTTATTTGAGAGAAACGTTAATGATGTATGACGAAAACGTTTGGGCTGTTCTTCACACAAAACCTGAAATATTATAGTAGCCTACTATATGTGTGAACCACTTGCTTTTTGTCTTTTAATTACACTTTTTATTTAATTTCATGGCGAAAAAACAAGCTTCCATACATTAGTCATATTTCATATTTAAAATTTCACATAGCGATGTACGAAAAGTCACAATTATGAGAACTGCAAAACATACTTATGAAAAAAAAGTATTTACAACGAAATGTGAAGAGAAACTGTCGGTTTTGAGGGGGAAATTGTAAGATATAATTTTACAATTGCAAGAAAAACGTTCGAATGGTGAGAAAATTTTTTTTAATTTAATTTCATGGCGAGAACAAGCTTCCATACATCAGTCATATTTCATATTAAAAATTTCACATAGCGATGTACGAAAAGTCACTTTCACACCAAGCGCTTTTTTGTTGGTCAGTGAGACGAATTTGCCTGACCTACTGGACATGAGTAAAATCTGCAGGGACAACTTTTTTACTCGCACAAGAAATTCCCGAACATGCAGATAAAAATGGCTGGATTTTAACCACAAAATTTCTCAGAGCAGCCCTTTTACTGTGTGGAAAAGAGCTGCTAAGACATTCCTCCAAAGATTTCCTTTTGTGTTTCACAGTAGGAAAAAACCCCAACATTTTCATTTTAAATAAATGATTCCTTCCAAAAAAATACAAATTGATTCGCAAATTTGAGCATCGACTAGAGACAGTGAGCCACGGTCTCCGTAGGGTCTCCTCCTTGAGGACTTGTGAATCACTTGAGTCTGTACAAACAGATTAGAGTTACAGCCCCGGACCAGAGTGAGACATGTTTGACATTAATGCCGCATTGTATATTATCAGAAATGCTGAATCTGGACGCGGAGATCCAAGGCAGAGAATGTTTAAGAACTAATTACGAACCAGCGAGGCACAAGACCTATAGCATATTTTCTTACTTGTGTGGAAAAATATAGCAGGCTCCATTTATTTTTCTGCACTGTTATTTCTGGATGGCTCCTACTTCGGGTAAATAGTCCCATTCCCTATTGTAAATCTGACGGGCACAGGTCTTCTGAGACTTTTGAGGCTCTTTTAAGGAAAAATAGAGACAGGCTTGGATGGCTTTTGGCCATAATGAGAGAGTGGAAGCAAAGGGTGAGCTTTGATCCATGGCCTGAAAGCTCATGTTTAAATCTGTTAGCAGACATCACTCATCTTTGCCCATGGATGAAACGACCAGATCAAAGTCTGTTCCTTTGCGTTTAATGGACAGTGAAACCCAGTTTAGATGTCTATGTCATACCATCAGCTAATATAATAGCCCTTTCACCACGTTAAGAAAATATATATACCTTTTTTAAATGTATATACATTAATATTTATCTTCAAAAATGTATCAGACAGACAGACAATGACAGTGCATTGACATGCTTTCGTTTTCTGAGTGGCTCAAGTGTCCAAATACACTCAAAATGATCCAGAAACGTAACCGCACAATTAGCACTCATCATTCAATTACAACAAATATCCATTTCCTTAGAAACGGCTCCATAAAACGCTATCAATTAGCAAAAACGTGAGCGCAGGGAAAAAGAAATAATGCAAGTCAAACTGTGAAAATATTATTTTATTCATAGAGCTTCACTCAGAATAGGCCTCTCTGGCGCCACACTCTCATTTCATATCAAATGCTTTTCCAAACCACACAAGAGCAGGAGCTCCACAAGGACCTATCATGGGCCCTATGATATTCCAGCAGTGCTAAGTGGAGAGGAGGAGACCTGGACGGAAGCCCGATCAGATTTCCTTATTCTCCATTTCGGTGGGCCGCCGTTTGTCGTGAATCTCCTTTCCATCTTAGCTCGTTAATTTCCCATAAACGGGGTTGTGAATAAATATTTAAGTATGATGTATCCAGCGCCGAATGATGTTAAACACTTTGAGATAAGCCAAAATAATACGAGAAGACAAAATGGTACGAGTTGTGAGGAATAACAGAGGAAAGTCTCAATAACTTGTACTTTACAAGAAAATGACATGATGAGGCAATGAGAAATTGAGATATTTCTGTAAACCGTTTGCGGAAACTCCGCTAGTGGCTTTAAAAGAGCAGGATATTCATGATCATCAACAGCAATGATATGCTGTATTTGCCACACTGCCTTTCTTCTAATGAAGGCACACATTTAATTAGCACCTCATTAAATCATTATGTATTTAAAGATGTGTGTTCCTGGGGACTGAAAAAATGCATGAAACGTGTACAAATCCAGAAATGATATATTATTGGTTATAAAGCTGCCCAGGACAGACCAACCTTTTTGCTTTGTTTGTCCTGCTGCTCACGAGAGATTTTTTTCATCGATTATACACGAATAATAACAGCAAGCAATATTGACAGATATTGTAAAACGATTGAATGAAATGAAAGTGATATTTCCTTTAACAGCTGTCATGTATAACTGATAGTAAACGATAACATGCACCAATTCTTGAGTACTGACATACTATTGAGTACTATTATTCAAATTTTGGGTTTGTGAAGGTTTTTAATGAATACTTTTATTCAGCAAGAATAAATTACATTGATCAAAAGTGTCATTAAATAGTTAATAGTAGTAGTAAATAGTATTTCAAATGAATGCTGTCAAATTATTTCCACAACAATATTAATCAGTACTACTGTTTTAACAAGTCATTTTTATGCATATTATTAGGATTCCTGAAGCATCGTGTGACACTGAAGACCGGAAATTACACTTATTATATTCAATATATTCAAATTTATAATTTGTTTTACAATACTACTGTTTTTACGTTACAAGAGACATTGCAATTTTTACCAACCTCAGATTTGTCGTATACGTCCAAAATATATTTGGATATTTATTTTTCAAGTATATATATATATAGGCTATTTAAATCTTTGTAAAGAGTTCAGATTTGGCTGACAGGAGGTGATGAAGTGTTCTAGTCAATATTATAGTGACAGATATAGATAATTCAATCTGATGATTGTGTGACATTTTGTTCCATGACTCAAGAATCAGTGCATGATACGATAAACAGAGTAAAACAGGAAGAACAACAGAAAACAGTAATGTGAAGTCTCTTTAAATAGAGATACAATAGAAAGTCACTTGGGACAATGTTGTATGAGATGAGTGAGAGCTGGTGAATGTGAGCTGATATTTTGTATTCATATTTCATAATAATTAAATCAGAGCACCAGTCCTTATTGATTAACAGGACCCTGGATGAATTAAACTACTAACTTGTAGTTTGGGATCAACAGCTTTGAATTACACTGAAAACATCATCTCTTCCCCAAGAAATGAGCTACCTCAAGTCTTTTTGTGTCGAATTTGTTCCTCTGTTTACTTAGCTAGTCGTTTAGCCACATCCTTGTATGCTACTTCGATCTCGTTGTCGGCAGCACAGGTGTTGGTGAACTCTTCTTGTGCATACGCATTGTTCAGGTAACGCCACACGCCTGCCAAATCGCTGGGAATTTCGTAGTTCCGATATTTCTTGGCAACGACCTGCAAAAAAGTGGACGAAAATTAGATTCATGAAAATAATTACAATTAAAAACAAACCTGACTTAAACTTAAAGATGACTTTAGTTTGACCTGCACTGCAGTAAGCGGAGGCTCATGTTTGCTTATACTAGTCCACTGCTTTTAAAACGTGTACTACTGTTAAAGTGCACCAGTTATAGATTTTTGAAAATGATCTTTCATGCAGTGTGTAACACAAGTGTATGAAAACATTCTGCAAATTTTTAAATCTGGAAGTGCACTGTGTATAAAGTTATTGTCTCTCGAATGTCGACTCTGAATCACTGAAACGAGTCATTTTTAAAACGAATCCCAAGGCATTTCATATTGACGTCAAAATGAAACATAAGCATATTTCCCGTTGATCTTTGTCCCTAGGTGGCACTTTTGGAGCGTTAAAATAGCGGTTACCCCAGTAACGCTGTACTATGTGTGTGCACTGCGCTCACAAACACTGCTTTATCAGGCATTAAAGGCGTAATGAAAAAAAAAAAAAATATATATATATATATATATATAATACATATATTTCTGAAGGATCACAGGAATAAATTACATTTTAAAATATATTCCAAACATTTATTTTAAACTGTAATAATTTTCACAAATTTTACTGTTTTAAATAAATGCAGCTTAAAATACAGAAGGTATTTATGGTAACAATAAATGCAAGTGTACAGCTAAACACAGTACTACTGGGAATTCTATTAATTTAACTATAAGACTGCTTTAAAGTTAAATGGCTTTTCTTAAAAGATCACATGGATAATTATGGTTTGAGGTTTTGCTGGTTAGCATTTTCCCCCCTAACTTCACCATCTGGCAGCAAACTATATCTTCCCCATTGACTGTCCTTCATAAGTGCAGATTTCCTCCAAAATTGCTATTAAGATGAATTGGAATGCTAACAGATAGCTCTGTCCAGGTATTACAGGCCCAAACACTGCAGGCCAGCTATAGTGACAAGTCCCCCCTCTGTGCTTCAGCTCACCTTCACTATGTGAAGCTTTGGCAGCAGGTTGCAGTCTGCCAGAGTCAGATCATTCCCGTCCAGGAACTTGCGGTCGGAGGCCTTCTCCTCCTCCATGCTGTCAGCATCTACTTCATCAGGCAAAGGACTGTTCAGGTACTCGTCCAGCTTCATGAGTGCCTTTGTCAAACTCTTCTGCAGAGCTAACAAAACATCACACATTTCTTAATGATCAGTGTGTTTTTGCACAGTATTTGATGGTGAATGGAAAAGTTAGTG
>JAUMHP010000030.1:2741861-2761687 GCA_032361065.1 Enteromius trimaculatus
TGTGTAGTGAAGATTGTCACAGAAGAAAATGTTGAATAAAGTCACTTTTTGTGCTTAAAAAGTATTCTCGTAGCTATATAAAATTGTGGTTGAACTACTGATGTCACGTGTCCTTACTACTTTTTTTGGGCCTTGAACGTGGAAGGTCTCAGATTTCATCAAAAATGTCTTAATTGATCCTTCACAAAAACCTACCTGCTTGCCTTAGTTACTGTTGCTACTTCTGACCAGCCATGCCTCTCTCAGTCTACACATCATGTTCTCACATGGTAAAAAAAATACATTGTGACACAAAGCACACAAATAGACAAGAGAGCCGGTTATCTACCCAAATACCTTATGCTGTTCTGTGACAGTCATATTTGACAACATGAGGGGGGAAGTAATTAATGAAAGAATTATTATTATTTTTGGGTGGACTATACCTTTTAAAGTTTTGTTGCTTCTCTCAGAGCATGCTTTCTGTCAAATTTCCGCTAAGGGGTGCTTTTTTCCCCATGTTTTTATTTTGTTTCCTAAGGCTTTTTCAAGGATGCCGAGACTGACTTTCGGAGAGCCCTGGAACTGAATCCTAATTTTAAAGATGCTACAGAAAGTTTGCAGCAAACACTACAGGACCATGAAGAAAAATTAAAGAGAGGCTACTAAAGAGAACTAGTCATCATTTTTTTTGATCAAGCTGTTGATTCAACTATAAGATATTTTGTGATTGACAGTCCAGAAGCATACGATTGTGCCTTCGTGAGCTCAAATGACATTCAAACATTTAGGCCTGGTTTCACAGACAGGGCTTAATTTGAACCAGGAATAAACCATAGTTCCATTACGACATTTAAGTAGGTTTTTTAAATGTAAACAATGACACTGACATATTTTAAGACCAGTCCGTGTATGTTTCTTCAGTTTAAACAACTTATAAAAGCATTTTAGGTTAGGGCTAGGTTTTTGCTTTGTCTATGAAACCAGGGTTAATGTTTCTATATGTAGACTGGTACAGATTTATTAACCTGCTGCTAGTCCTTTAAACTTTGTGAATAAAGAGCCAGTCCAGTTAAGATAAGAGTGAATACTGTTCTATATAAAATGCCTGAAAGCGTTTATATCTTAATCAAAAGTGGTGTAGTAATTGTTTTTGTTTATCAAAATAAACTCTTTAACATATGCATTTTGCCTATTTTATGCTCACTGTAAACCTTTCAAATATATTGTGTTGAATTTAATAAGACCTACTTGAGCCTCAACACGCATGCATGGAGGTTTCTAACATGCCTAGCCAGAGCGTGCTTAGCTGCAGGTGTGTTTGATTAGGGTTGGAGCTAAACTCTGCAGGACATCGGCCCTCCAGGACTGAGTTTGGACAGCCCCTAGTTTAAACCCTTCATAGAGATACTTATTTTCTATGACAGTTATCACTAGTAGAGCTCGGCTTTCGCTTAGTAATGCGAGAAAATCCTCCCTCCCTCATATCAGTTAACACATGACACCTGCGCTTTAGTTGATGACTAGCATCACCTGTGCACAAGAGTTAGCTGGTTCATACATTTCCCTTCCAACAGCTTCACTCACGTTATATTACACAGCTTTTGCACTAGGAAGGGTTTGAATTGTGGTGGTGTCTGTAGATCTTGACCACCTAATAACAGAGAGGCCTGTTTTTGAGCAAGGATGACATGGCTTCTTGGGATTTGGTAAGTTAGATCATGTGTTTGCAATGTTTTGTTGCTTTTTAACATACGTTTTCATTTTCTTCCAGTACGTTTTGGCTGATGGTGGTAATCGTTTTGACGCAGAAGAATTACAATGTGGTGCCAAACCAGAGTTATAACCAACGTATGTTTTATGTATGCATTGTGCGTACTCATTTATGTGTAATAGGCCACATTTGCCAGTAACGTGTGTGTGTGTGTATTTTATTTTATTTTTTTCAGGAACAGCCCTAAAGACTGACTGTCTAGGAAGCTATATGAGGCTAACTGTAGATAAATCTTTAGCTTTTGGAAGTCAAGTTGAATTTGATGCTCTCAGTAAGTTACTTGTGATTAGCAATAATGCTAATATGATCGTAATCTCTATTGGTGTCATGGTGACATTTTACATTTTATTTTCCCCTTTTCAGATGGTTCCCAAATTGAAACTTTAACTCCAAGACTGGCTTCCAAATGTGGTTTTAGTATCAACTCTGATCCCTGGGGTAACTACAAAGTCTTTGCATCTCTCCTCAACTGTTTTGCAGAGAATGAGGTAATGCGCTCTCTTCGGTTTAAAACCGTTTCTGTATCCTGGTGCTCTTCACATGTAGTTCTTTTTGCATTCAGGATGATAAAGTGTTTGATATTGAGATGCGCGTCCGGGTGCAAGGTGTCAGCGCTGAACAAGACGTCTTTGAGGTGACCAAGACCTGCGATTACGACAATTGGGCCCCCCGTGAAGTCCTTTGCACTCCAAATTATATGGAGGTAAAACCTTGGCTTGCTCATTCTACACAAATGTCAAGCCATAGTAGTCTTTAGACACCCTAACGAAGGTTTCATCTAGGTTTCTGTTAACCGATTGCCAGAAGAGATTACAGCTTTGCGTAAACGGCCTATGCCCCGAACGAAAATGTTTGCTAGCCAGTGGAGTGATACTGTTCCTGAGGTACAGTGGTTCAGCAGCTCTTGTTTTGAGTTTGCATGGCACATGCTGCTTGATTAGTCGTGCTCCGTTTGCCATTTTCCAGGCTATTACGTCAAGGTTCAATATCTGGAGGATGGTGTTTTTCACCCCTGAACAAAAAGCCATGGTGTTGGAGGATGCCCTGAAGACTGGATATGGTATAAAAACAACCAAGTCTCGATTGGTGCTAAGAAGTGGTTATGACATGCCTGAGACCTACGTGAAAAATGTGAGTATGGAAAATGTACTGATGTTTTGAGTAGTTTTTGTGAACCTTTCTTAGTTCTGCTGTAATAGGTGAATGGCGTGCCAATGAAGATCATAAGGTTGACAACCTACTTCAAGAAACAGTGGTCCGTAACCATGTTGGATACTGTTGCTGCATGTCCGACTGGTAAGTGACGCTACTCCAATAGCATATAACCCAGTTCTTCATTCCTTTTCCTAGAGAGTCACTTCTTGCATATAGGTTGTCCAACTAAATCTAACTTGACTTCTAAAGGTGTTTGGGTTTACTTGTATCAGTCAGGTGTGTTGGAGCTTAACTCTCCAGGTAAGTCTGTCCAAGACTACAAGTCTATTGCTTCTCTTACAGGTGGACTATCTTTTACGGATGAGATGATCACCTGGAGCTTCCCCGAGTTTAATCCACTAATGACTTCTTCTGAAACCAAACTCCTTAAGATATTAATGGGAATAGATGGAGTGCTGATAGATTCAGCAAAAATGACAGCTAGAGGCTACGCCTTGACTATAGTAGAAAATCTAATCCTAATGAAACTACCAATCGGTGGACCAGATGGCTACTACAAGGTGTGGTTTCTTGCTTTTTATTGGCCAACTTAATTCTTGATCTTGAAGCTAATGGTTGATTCCTGTTATAGAGTCGTGCTGCAAA
This sequence comes from Enteromius trimaculatus, assembly GCA_032361065.1. Taxonomy (NCBI): domain Eukaryota; kingdom Metazoa; phylum Chordata; class Actinopteri; order Cypriniformes; family Cyprinidae; genus Enteromius; species Enteromius trimaculatus. The sequence goes on from JAUMHP010000030.1 coordinate 2,745,415, forward strand.
CAACCAGTACCATATCACATACAACATTGAGCCAATGCTGGAGTTACTGTGGAGTGAGGGAGGCATGGATTCTACAAGATACAGAGTCCTCTTCCCGATCGAGACCCCTCTTATGCCAAGGCCACCCCAATTTGTAGACCGTGAGTGTTGAGGGTTCCTTCACAGTCCTAGGAAGAGGGGGAAAATGTCTAAAAATAAAAAAGCTTGTTTTTCTTGACTTCCCTTGTAGTCACTGATCCAGACCAAAGGATGTTTGATGTAGTCTTGGGTCCTTTCCTTTCTGACACGGAGTTAATGAACATCACCTTTTCCACTGGAGTCATAACCGTGTCAGAGGCCAGTGCAAGCGGCATCAATATACAGGAACAACGCTTCCAAAATGGCTCCAAGGCTTTTAGACTTCAAGTTCCCTTCTCGCTCCCTTTTGTTGTGAGAACTGTGAGTGTGTAATACCACTTTTAACAAGATTGTGTTTTGTTATTGCTACATGGAATTCAGTTGTGGGTTGTTTTTTTTTTTTTTTTTTTTTTTCTCCCCCAGCAAGTCGATCTGACCATTACAGTATACACTCTTTATGTCACCTTCGGTTTTATGATCCTGCCTGAATACACTCCGTTCTCCCACACTGCATCTGTTGACGTAACCCTTAGAGATGTCAGTAAGTGCTGATTCTGCTACCTTTGTCAAAGACCACTTAACCCCACCCCCTTCGTGGATACCCTAGGGTTTAATGTCACTGTCAATGGATCATTTCCCCCATCCAGCTCTCCCATCTGTGAGTGGAAGCTGTGACGACGAAAACTTCTATGTTGCAATTTCGATTGGAAACCTGGGCAAAAATTTTAATATAATGATGGGTATGCATGACATGACTCCAGACCGGGAAGCACAGTACTCCCTAAAGGAAAATGCCACTCATTTGAGCATGACCGTGCATTTCCTTTCACCTGATGTTGTGTTTGAGGTATGATTTTATTTATTTTTTTTTTTACATAGACACAGCTGTTAAATTATCTCTTAATTTTCAGCTAATGTACCCATCATCTTTGAGGGCTCGGCTTGATGTGTTACTATGGGAGTCCATAAATAAATGGACACTAAGTGACTTCTCTCTTGCTTGCAATTTTCCAATGACCATGACTGGTATGTTGTTTTGCATATTCTCTTGTTAATGATTTTTATAGGCCTTTGCATTCAGCCTAGAGAAGTTATGGTTTTGGCATGAACTTTCCAGAGTGTTTCAGCAATGGCACCATGTCAGCCCTCGCAGTGAAGGTAGAATCCGTCCCCCAGCTTGTCCCTAGTCAACTTACCCTGAGTGATCCTTCATGCAAACCCAAATTCAGCAATGATCGCTTTGCCTACTTCTCTTTTGAAGCAAACAGTTGTGGAACTACTAGAACGGTATGGAGTTATGTTTTTGGATTTACTTGTATCAAACGTTCACCATCTTACGCTCTCGTCTATCCCTCAGTTCTATGATGGTGTTTTGATGTATCAAAATGAAATCACTTTGGGTAATGCGCTACCTGTTGACAAGCAAAGTAAAGGAGAACCCATGAGTCCTCCTGATCCAGAGTATCGGTGAGATGCAGTCTGTTGAAATTTGTGTCGCGCCAATACCTTTTGAAACGTTGCACTCTTTCCTTCTCTTTAGTGTGACCATGTCCTGCTTTTACACGCTAAATGATACCCAGACGATTGCTTTCTTCACAAAGCCACGGGAAAACGAACCCTTGGCAGAGACTGGTTTTGGAGAGCTGCAAGTTGTACTGAGGCTTGCTTGGGGTATGCTAAAATGCTGTTTTAATTAACACCTCTTCATATTTGTTCACTATTTCCGTATCATATGAGTGACTGCACTTGAGTTTTATTGCCCACTTGTTTTTAACATACTCACAACTGACATTATTATTATTATTATTATTATTATTATTATTATTATTATTATTATTTATGTTTTATTTTTTTATATTTTTTTATAATGTTCAGGTGTTTGATTTTAAGCCAGACGTATACTTTGATTAAGTTTCGCTAAAAACTGAAGTTGCTTTAGGGATTTATCACTGGAGGTGAACACTGCAGAAAATTGAAATTGTCCCCTACGGCCTCATTCGCTATTCCCTACATTAGTCCACTCATTCAGTCCACTTGAAGTGAAAATGAGTGCGTGAATTCGGTCAGGAGTGCAGGAAAAGGATTCTTATTTGCACAAAAATTTGAACCACTTAAAATGACTGTACCCTCAAATAGTGCCTTTTTTATGATATGAGTTTTGTTTTTTTAAACCTGCAATTTCACCCTACAATCATTTAATTCGAGTTTCTTGCTGTTGTTGGGATGCATCAAGCCAAAGTTGTCTTGGACTATCAAAAGTGGCAGGGGAAACATTACAATTTTCTTTATTACCCCTTTTCACCTAGATGGCTCTTACAGTAACTTCTATGTAAAGGAGGATTACCCAGTAGTACAGTACTTAAGACGTCCTCTGTTCTTTGAGGTGGCGCTGCTTCAGTCCACTGATCCTAAGATCAAGCTAGTCTTGGAGAGCTGTTGGGCTACTATGAAGGAAGACCGAAACTCTACTCCATCATGGGACTTGATTGTAGATGGGTAATGAGTTTTAACAGTGCATGCACTCATTTATGCTACATTGCAGGAATCCAATGTATCTTCAAGGACCGTAAGAAGCCTAAAACTTTTGAGGGGGCAGGGATTGTAAATGTTAGCCTGTTTGCGTTATGCTTCTTAGAAATTCTGTACGGGGTTGGGAGATCATTGTGTATGTGTGTGTATATGTTTATTTGCAGAAATGAATAACCGCTAAGATTTATTGGAATGCACAATGAGACATGATGATTTGAGAACTAACTTTTCGCATTTTGTGTGTGTGTGGCTGCTTTATCCAATTTCTCTTGATCTCAATAGCTGTGTGAACCTGGCTGACCGTTACGAGACCATTTTCCACCCTGTTGCTCCTGACAGCGTTCCATACCCATCTCATCTGAAGCGTTTTGAAGTCCAGACTTTTACTTTTGTGCAGAATGATATTGCTGTTCAAGATCAGGTAATGTCATCAGAGATATGACTTGTGTAGGTGTAATTAGGCAGCGTCATTAACTTTCTCTCCCCAGGTTTTTGTACACTGTGATGCTATACTTTGTGATGATGAGACTAACGGAATCTGCAAGAGACAATGTCCATCTTCTGTTCCTTTAAAAACTATAAAAGGTATGGCCACTGAAATTCCCCACTGTGTCTGTGTGGGGTGGGGGGGGGGTTAATTCTTGCATGGATTGTAATTGAGCCATTTGTTTTGATGACCAGTACGAAGAGAGACGACTGATTTCCAATTCTGGAGAACACGACTGTCATCAGGAAAAATCATGCTCTCAAGCTCTTAGACTGATTTTTTTTGTTTCTCAATCTGAATAAAGTTTTGTTCAAATATGTGTGTATCTGTATCTGCAGTTGATTTATTCTGGTGTGACCCATTAGTTCCATTTAAAAGTCTCAATTACTCGAACACTGTTAGAGCTGTAGTACTTATTTACCATTTTTGGTGCTTGTAAAATGCTCTTTGTGTGCTATAGTACAGGGGAGCAGCCTCTGCACAAGGTTGGTTTTCGTTTGGGAGCTCCTAGTCCAGTTTCTGATAATTGGACATTTGGACTTAAATAGAAAAACCCCAATGTTGGAACTCTCTTAAAGTTGTGTGGTTTACCAGGTTTGTCATACATTTTGATTTTATAGGATGTTTCCCAAACCACCGATGTGTCATGAATTGATATACAGTCCTTGTGGGTATTTTTTATTTATTTATTTTTTCTCCATGCTCTAGCTTATTGTCATGACTGTAACAATATGGCTACAGTCATCATGAGGTGATGTCCTTTAACTCTACTTTTAATTGTTTTTGAAATTGTCATGTCAGCGCAGTAGCAGTTGCGATATTAGTAACCGTTTTCTGCTTTGCGGCTGTCAGTATTATGGACTGTTATTGGTTGGCATGGCAGCATATATAATGGCTAGACGGGTCCTATCTATCAAAGGGGCTTGAAGCACAAGTGGAGTAGCACTTGTGTAAGGAGTGATCAAACTAAATGGACTTAATTTCAGTATTGAAAGAAATGAATGCTTTTAGCAAGGCTGCTGAACTGAGTAAAAGTGAGTTACGTTTACAAAGAACCTTCCGTTCATCAGAGTCCTGAAAATATAATTGTTTTGAGATATTGAGCCACAAATGTTTTCCATATTAATGTTTCTCAGATTTTTTTTTTTTTTTTCCTTGAACAAACTGACAACTGGGGTTATGATACTGAAAATTAACTTTAATATCCCAATAACCATCCATCTGAAGCATGTTGCTCCTATGTGGCCATTGGCAAATGTAAATTTTGATTAAATAAATGCAGCCTTGCTTGGCACGAGTACTCGGATTTAAAAAAACAAAAAGTCATTGTGGTGGGACTACAATGTACCATTGAGGTATAGCTAGTGTTTGTATTGTGCAGTCCCCAGGGCTAAACATGGTACAAGTGTGCATTTTTCAAAGATGCTGCCCCATTGACAGCCTTTTTACTAGTTTTTTTTTATCTTACTGATTTACATGAATGTTCACTGAACCAAATTATAGCTAATGGGTTTGAGTGTTAAACATTTTTACTAACAGTGATGCGACATTTATTTTTCTTTACATAAGCTACAACTATTTTGTGGGCTTTGGCATTATGCTTCATGCAAACTTAAATATGATATAACTGGATTTTGGAGTGGTTTTAAAAGATAATTTCATACGTGCAGTACCTTATGTATGTGTGTTGGGGGGTGAAGAGCTTCACACTTATCTTTGGAGAAGTGTGGTCTGGGTGCCAGACTAATGCTAGTGACACTTCAACTTCCTATTCCAGCTAATGTACCCTTTTTTTCTTTTTGGTCAATTGTAAACTAAACAATTGCAACTTTGTCACAAACTGATCATTTGAGCTGATCCACATATTTTATTTTTTTTTATTCCTAGTAAAATCTGAAATGCAGCAGTAATGCAGATTGGAACAGAAAAGCTTGTCTGTAAGGTGAAGGGGCATTATGAGGGAATAAAAGCTTCGGAAGCAGAGTGAAAACAAAAGGAAGTCATCAGTCAGAGCTGAATAAAACACCTTCCCTTTCAGACACACCTCTGATAACATCTGTAATCACTGCATGCCTGAGCATTCATACCGATCAACTATTTTCTCCTATAAAGCTAATTACACGCTCCACAGTACCCTTTCAAAAGGTTAAAAAATGCACTGTTTAGGTCCTAATATGTACACTTCAGAAACAACTTTTGGAGGTAAATGAGCTACAAAGGTGTACCTTTTGAAAGGATCCATAGCTTGAGTACCCTTTTTTTTCTTAAAACACAATGCTAAATATCGGTAAAGGTATATTTTAAGTGAAATACTAGATGTTTTTCATCAACAAAAGCTGTCTGAATCATTGTCAGGTTACATTTTACATTCATGTTGTAAATATGTACTTGACACAAATGTTAAGCTACATAGTAAAGCGTTTTCCTGTAGTTTTCTTTCTGCAAAGGAAGGTTTAGAAATGCATATTCAGGCATCACAGGACAGTTATTTCTCAGACTGTATCCTTCATTTGAAATTTTTAATGTTAATACACTAATTGCTGTGTTATGTATTTATATTGTTATGCAGTGTTAATATAAATTCCATTTCTGCTTTTTGAATCATTCCCAATAGTAACCAAAGATTACTACAGAGGTTTGATGAAATCCTCCACAATCAAGTTACGGTCCAAAAATTGCTGCTTGAAATGCGTCTTGGGGATTATTCAAATATTCAAAAAACATGACATAACAAAAGAGTTAATCTAATGAAGTGAATAAGGAGAAATATTTCCTTTGCAGTAGACAGTAGAAAATAAAAACTGAAGTGCTAACTAAAATGCCTTTTCATATACTTGAATTATTTGAATCATTCTGCCATTCTTCCTGCTTTTCAAGTTTGTGTATTTAGGTCTTTTTTTAACATTATCACAAAAAGTAAGAGAGAAGGAAAAACTCTAGACAAATGTCTAGACAAATGATGTCAACAACTTTGTGGCATTAGGAGCAAAATGTCCTCTGCTAATCCCTCTGTCTATGGCGGTATTTTGGAGGTGAGAAAGCTTTGTCTATCAAAGATGGCAGTCGATGTGTTAACGGCTGATCATTAGCTGCATCAAAAGACACAGCCTTGCGTTTGATGTTTCCAGATGGTGATATCTGTGAATAGGTGAGTTAATCATTGTGGTCTTGGATTTGATCAAAGTTAAAAAAAAATCTTCATCTAGTGGAGGCATTTAAAACTAAAGAGGATTAAAGGAGTGCATGCATTGGCATTACCGCAAAATTTAGTTTAGTTTGTCATTTCAGCCACACACAACTGCTCTAGGGCGCAAAATGTCAGTTCACCAGGTCTAAAGTGTAAGTTGCAGATGGGAGAAAAAACACAGACAGACAGTTTTGTGTCAAGAAATGCTGTCTGAATTGTTGTCTGGTTACATTAACAGCTTTTGTCAAATGAGGGTGCAAAATTCAGTCAAATTTGCCCAATGGGTTGCTCTTTATCAGTATAGATTTTAACCATTTTTTCTTTTTGTAATATGGCTGTCCCTTTAAAATAATTTTTTTAAAAAGCTTTTTACAATGCCCTTGCCATTTTTGTTACTTTTCTGTTTACTGTTTTGTTACTTGCCTTTCATTTATACATGATTTCACTATTCTTAAAAAATAAATTAAACTTTTATTAGCATTTTAAAAAACTGTTTATTTATCTGCTAATGTTGGAGAAAATTAAACATTTTATTTTGTTTAATATAGTTTTTAAACAAATTACATCAGTGGCAATTAAATCACATTTAGCTGGAAATGCTCACAATATTGTATTACACACACACACACATAAATAACTTATTTCATTTTATTTTTACACATATTACATAATTTGCAATAATCCTTAAGTTATATTTTATTCCATATGCATGTATAATAAATTATAACAAATTATACATTTATGCAAACTTAAAAAAATAGTACAAATAAATTTGTACATTTTAAACATATAGATTATATTTAAAAACACGTAGGCCATTTAAAACTACTTTGTAGAAAACAGACACTCGTTTTAACTAATTTACTAAATAAGTAAACATATTATAACCCAAAATGCACTGACACCATTATCTAAAAATCTACAGTACCCAAATTTAAACATCTGATGTAAGCCCTATTTCGAGAAATACTGTGCTTATGCCAGCTGTCTGCAGGAAGTGCAAGGCCGCAAACTGATCTAAGGAGCTGATCAGAAAACATCTCAACCTAACAATACACGTACATGTTTTTTCAAGTGATGTGTATTCGGGTGGAGATCCCATTAAACTCACACACGACGCTTTAACAGATGCAAATGAGTCACGAATAGCAAAAATTCACACCTGCGTCCTGCCGCCTCTCAGCTCACTTTGATCACCTCAGAGGGAAGGCTGGCCCACTCGATATATATAATGCCATTCGGAGTGAAGTCGAATCATTCCAGGCTGAACACCAGTAGGACTAGGTCACAATGGCAGTCGTGCATGGAAACCTTGGGAATGGACACTTAAAACACTTCCAGCTGTTTCCTACCGCTGACATGGAACGGAGGACTAACATTCACACAACAGGTGGGTGTTTCATCTTCCTTGAAGTGCGTTTGAGAGTAACTAAGTATTCATTACTTTTATATTCAACAAGTGTTACCCATTTTTTCAGCAGATTACGCAGCTCCAGACAGGATGAAGTTCCTCCACGGCGCCTCCAGAGCGGACAGCGCGAGCTTGTTTACGCACCGCAGAAAACGCACCAACTTCACGCAGCAGCAGATTGACGTCCTGGAGAAAGTTTACCTGGACACCAAATACCCTGATATTTATTTAAGAGAGAAGCTTGAGGCACTGACCGGCTTACCAGAGTCGCGAATTCAGGTGAGATTTCTGCCTGCAATTTTTCTCAGAAATGGCGTTGTATGAGGCAAAATTATACTGTAAATATATAAAACTTTATGTGGACAACTCTGTATTTAGATTAGTTTGCACACTTACATTTCTAATTTTCAAATATTGTCCTATTCTAACAAACCATAAAGCAATGGAAGTTTTTTTTTATTAAATAAAACAGTAAAAGCGTGACAACCTGCCCCAGTCTTCACAACAGCTGGCTTTGTCTGAATGTATGCTATTCTAGTTTTATTGTGTACGTTGATGGCGTGAGATTTCTAAACCATTGTCAATTTTTTTTATTCAGGTATGGTTCCAGAACAGAAGAGCCAAGTCAAGGCGCCAAGTGGGAATTCCTGTTCCAAATAAGACCAGTGGAAATGTCCTAACCCCCAACAATCTAATCGTGAACCAGTTTACGACACATCAGAACCACACCGGCATGGAGACACAAAGACCACCAAAGTTTGCCACGAGGGAGAACTTCAGTCAACAGCTGATCAACTCCTCAGACGAGAAGATCTGTGCCATGAAAGGTGACATGTACAACCCAACCACGATTCCGTGCATGTTCAGCAGAACCGAGGAGAGCCAGATCAAGACAGATCACCTGAGTGTTGTGGTGCCACGCAATTACTCACAGCAGTATCTGAAGGGACACGGACAATTCATGAACGCAAGCCATACTAAGTCTACAATGAAGCAGTTTTTGGTGGAGTATGATAACTTCCCTCCAAACAAGACCATTGGGCCAGAGATGAAGGTTGTTATTCCACCTCTCCCGTCACAGAATAACTTCATGATGTCTTCATCATCCCCCAAACATGTCACTTGTTCTGTCCAAAACATGCCAGTGAAGGTCAAGCCAGGAAGCTTTGGAACTTTCTCTCCCATTAGGGCAAGCGAAGCCGTGGAGTTCTCAGATTCCGACTCGGATTGGGAAAGAGAAGCCATGTCTGGTTTTAATGTGTTTATTTAGCGTTTTCACATTTTATCACTCAGACTTTATTTGAAGCTTTAAAGAACATCAAAGGTTTGAAAATCAGATATTTATTGTATATTTCAGATATTATTGTATGTGTTACGTGTGATTTTCACAAAATATGGTTGTAAAGGAAGACATTCTATGTTCATAAACTGTTTTTATAAAACATCAAAACACAGACTCTGAGCCTTTATGTATAGAAATCAATTTATTTACAAACGTTTGTGTCATGCATACACTTACAGGTTAAAAAACAACCCCACAGAAAACGAACGCATTTGAAACATATAGCAGTGGGGCATTTGGGTGATTATTTCTTCTTCTTAGGACAAGACAAACTGTTTCATTCCACACAGCTGTCTATTGTAGGACTTGTATAAACAGTCTGGTTCCGTTGCAAAAATACCTAAATCTGGCAAGTCAAAAAAATGTCCACATTACCCTATATATATGGTTGATTGATTTATTGATATATTTTGAGTAAACTGTACAGTTATCTACAATGTACATATTTAAAACATACAGAACAGTTTAAAACAGACAGAACAGTACCTCATCTCTCAGGACACTTAAAGTTATGGACTTTAAGAAAGAGACAGAGGAAATAAATTTATACAACAGTTTCAGTCAAACAAACAAACTGCACCAATCAGGAGTGCCATACACACTAGTTGGAAACCACCAATAATAATAAAAAAAAATATATGGGGAAACTTAAATATCAAATAGAGTTAAGCAACTTAACAGTCTTAAATGACATCAAACAATTACAAAAACAATCTTACAATCTACAAAACAACTTCACACTGCACTTTTTTTTTTGCTAGCTAGTTGAACATCTTCAGATACTTGTGTGTCTTCGGGCAGGGAATTTTAACACTACTTGTGCAGGTAGTTACTGAACACACATTCTGACCTTTCATAACGTCAAACAGAATGAACAAAAAAAGAACATTGTGATGAGTTGAAGAGGTGTCGCTGTCCGTATTTGAGATTTTCGAGGTGTGCAAGTTTATTTCAGTCACGTTCTGTTGGTGTTGTTGGCAGAGAAAGCATGGAGGTTACCCAGCTGGCTCAGCCCGCTCTGTATGTGTGCTACATGGATCTCCACATTATCCTGAAAACAACTGTAGAAGACACATTATTGTAGGTGATGACTAAGATAAATGCAAGAAAATTCAACAGAAACAAAATATGTATTACCTCAGGTTGGAGTCATCTATTGAACTCTTTATGTCATTCAGAGAGTCTGTGAGTGATTTGAATTCAAATGAATTCAAGTCTCCCCCTTCGGCCAAACACTGCATTAAATAAAGAAAGAAATATGATCAGGATTTAATGTGAAGTACATATGAATGTGACATTGTGGCACTTGAAAGAGCTTGACAAACTGAGAATGGCAAGGAAAATAAAATGTCCGAAATGTACGAAAGTCAATTACCTTTTCTATTTTGTGGCAAAAGAAATGTTACAATTACGAGATGTGAAAAAAAAAATTGAGATATAAATGTAGAATTCTAAGGATGACTTTTGGACTTTTGACTTTTTAAGAATTCTAAGGATGAAAAAAAAATTGTGATGTAAAGTCCAAGCGGAGTAAAGGAATTCAGAGGAAAAAAGTAAGTAATTGTGAGATGCAAATGCAGGGGGAAAAAGATACATAAAAAGTAACAAACACTTTTTTTTTAATGTCATGGTGAAATAAACTACCATAGTGATAGACACGCTTTCTTCAGAAAATGTGAAAATGTTTAATGTTTTAAACGACATGCAGAGGTAAACAGTTTAGTCTGGTACCCTGATCTGCAGGAGGAGTGCTGTAAGACGAGAGACGAGGTGGGTGAGGCTGGAGCTCTGAACGCGCTGTTCTCCATCAGGCAATGCATTACTCTGATGCACAACTTCCTGTGACTCTTCCTCACAGCGCCGTCGCAACTCACTGGGCTGATCTGCAGGCTGCATGCCCTGATCTGGAGCCAGCTGAACAGATAGTTTTATGTTTTATGTCCAGGATTTTGTCAAGAACACCAGAACTGACAGTTTGGAAAGCAAGTGTGGTCATGTGGAGGGAGGCGAGTAAATGAAACATCCGTACCTCATAGCAAAACTGCTGTACTTCATGAAGGACTTTGTTGAGGTCTTTATTAAGCTGTTCTAGGTCCAGTACTGTTGTGGCATATCTCTTCTGCAAGTCCAATCCGATCGGCATGGAATAAGACTTCTACGGAAGAATAGCGGAAGAAGTTACATGGAGTACTATATAAAAGTACAAAAAACACCACAGTATCAGCTGTCAGACACTTTAAATCTTACCAGCTTCTCAGCTTCGGTGTTCATTTCCTTTAAATGCTTTATATGTTCTTTTTTGATCATGAGGATTTTAGACAGGCGCGTCTAGCAGAATAGAACCAAATGTTGACATGAGGTTTGAGCAATAAATGGCAAGTAAACAGACAACATTAGTAGTTACAATTCTCACCACTTGCACAAGAAACTTGACAGGAAAGCCACCCAGTGTCTCTCCATCAGTTCCTGTCAGTTTACTTTTCCAGGGGGACTGACTAAACAGAGGGTCGTTATCCTGAGAACAGAGCAGAAAGAGGCTAAGATTATGATGATTAAAGTGGAATTGAAATTTGAATATCTATTATTCATGTCCGTGGTTCACAACTGGTTTGGTTTCAGGACCCAGATTTTACACTAAATCTCCAAAATTGTCATAAAAGCAAACAAAATAAAATCAACCACTAAAATATATGAACAAACAATATGCAATATCATTAAAATGGTTTTGAAATGCACTCAATTATTCACCAAATGAAGCCTCTTGAGGCTGGAACAAATTTTGATTTTATTATTTGTTTTGTCCATGTTGCCTGCAAACCTAGCAGATCAGATCTAAGAAACACTTCAGCCTGAAGACACACTAGTTAACAACCTCATTAAAAAAAAACACACACACAATAAACACATTTGACTCATTTCACCATTAAGATGGACTGGGTCGAGCCAGGATAGGCACCGCGGGGTGGGGTCAGAAAGTTTTGGAAACGAGGTGGCCGCTGTTTCTGAGCAAAAGCAGATATGGGCATCGTCTCATGAGGTTCATTACTCTGAAGAGAAAGCATTGGAGAGTGTTAGCCATCAAATCAAATGACACAAGAACGACATAAAAATTACAATGGCAATTTGTGATAATACTGTAATTTTCTTACAAGCACTTCGTAATCTGGAACAGTGTGTGTGCCAAGCCCATTTCTGTCAAATGTCACGCGATAAGTAGCTGCACTGGTATCTACTGCATCAATCTGACCAGTAAACAGGCCATCATGGACCCCCCTAAGACGAGCTACAGTTTGAAGGGAACACAAAAAACATTTTAATTTGCAATATTTTACACATGTTAAAAGTGTCAGATATCAAACACGTGTAATCAGATCCTCACCTGTAACTTTAGTGCCAATGACCAAGGGCAAAGGAATCTCATCTGGCAGGTCTTTGCATAGAGACATATCTGTGATTTTTCTCTGCTGCAGGAGACGCATCTTCTGCCTCTTCTGTTTTAGAGCCATTCGCTCTTCAGCGAAGAATGCTGAGGAACATCTGAAAAATATATGACACCTAAGTACAAGCATAGATGGCAAGGCATCTGCATTGCATCAGTTATGGGCATTTATTACTGCATAAGGTTGAAAGTGAGCAGCAAACTAACCTTCGGGGTTTGCCCATAAGTCTTCTGATTGTTCCCCATTCAACTCTGGTCAATTTTCTGGTCTTTAGATTAGGAAAAGACTCCTTCAGACACAGGCAAAAGTCATTGTCTCCTTCAAATAAAGGCCTAAAAAAGATGAAACAGGAAATGCAAAAATAAAATATTAGTGGTCTAGCCAATATAATGCTGATATATAAAAACAAGAGAAGCAAACGAAGGGCATGAACAATTCTGCTTATACAGTATTTGTCTAGAATTCACTAAATTCACTTCAGAAAAATAAAGTCTGCAGAGCATACCTGTCAATATTTGAATAGAACCATTCATAGATGCACCATTTGTGAGCTTTGGGAAGTTTGAGCAAGTTTCTTAGTCTCAGTCCAATTTTCTGTGAAGCCCTTTTGTCTGGTGTTGTGACATTTGTAAGTTTCTGAAAAGGGAAACATTCACATTTTGCTGGTCATGAAAATCACTGAAATTTATGTTAAAAGCACATCCTGGACACTGCTGTCACCTGAGGCACAGTGGTGACCCTCTGGCTTCTCCTGGGAGATCTGGAAGCGAGTGGCCGCTCCTCATCCTCACACGACAGTCGACTCCGCTTTGAGCTCCTTGTTGGCTGAACGACATTTAAAAAGCAAAAGTGTTACCAAGCCAGTCAGGTAGCACCCTACTCAACTGAAAACAAGGCTGTGCAAATAGTACACACTGTGTAAATGTCCAAGATCACAATTTTACAACTCATAACTTTCAAAGTTGTTTTATGGATTTTTTGTTTACTAAAATGTACCCCCCCTTCCCCACCCAAAACATATTTAAATAGCTCAACAATCACTGTTGTTAAAAGAACAACAACAACAACAAAAAAGGCTCATTTTCAACCTCCCCTAGAGTTAAACAGTTTTTTCATTTTTGAATCCACTGAGCTGCTCTACGGGTCTGGCGGTAGCACTTTTAGCTGCAGCTTGGCATAAAACATTAAAAATGATTACACCATTAGCATCATGCTAAAAAAAAGGACTACAGAGTTTGGATATTTTTTCTGTTTAACTGCCTGAAAATGCTAAAGAGTACTTTCATGTGCTGTGTAACGTCATTGCACCTGCTGCAGCAACACGGCAGCAAATTTCCTTGATAATTACGCCAGAATGAGAGTATAGTTCTTAGCCATAACAGCCTAAAAAGAAAATTGCAACTTTTATTGTTCCGTCTCGGCGATCACCTGAATGAATTCAAAGCCTGTAAAACTCAACTGTTTAACTCCAGGGGAGTTGGGAAATGAGCCTATTTTCAAAAAGGTGGACTGTTCTCTTAAAGCGCGCTGAACACGCCATACCTCTAACCCTCAAAGCCTCATAGTTACAAATTAAATATGACCTTTACTAAGGTCTCTTTATAACTTACCGTTTCCACAGAAACATAACTGCTCCGTCCCCTGGTGGTCTGCGACTTTGGTAAATTGTTCTTCTCATTTAAAGTATTAGACAAACTTCCTTCTGTAAAAAAGCAAAACAACAATTACTAAGCTGTGGCTGGGATGTAAAGACTCAGAATTTTGTGACAATGTACAGCACAATGGTTGCAATTGTTACACACAGTAGACTGACCTACCTCTTAAACTTACAAGGGCTTTAGCTGAAGAGCCTGGAGACAAAAGAACAATAGATGAACAACGGACAACTTTGATATATATTTAAACTTAACATTTTCAAAAGAAAGATATGATTAAACATCTGAAAAAAAAAGTGAATCTTTAATTTATGCAACACACCCAGGGCAAAGGAACAGGTAATAATTAAGTTCACATTCATCTTACTCCACAAAGATACTAATCCCGATTTCACAGACAAGGCTTAGGTCTAGTCCTAGACTAAAAATAAACTAACTGATCTTTAAACATGTCAGTGCCTTTGTTAAGTCTCAAGATGCACAGCAGTAATGTTTTTTCTAAGGCACGTTTATAAAAATGACTTAAACGTCCCACCTGAACTATGACCAAATCCTGGTTTAGGCTAAACCCTGTTTAAGAAACTGGGCCTAAAAGGTGCTAAACAATATAACAAGCCCAATTCCATACTAAAAAAATTCCATAGTAAAAAATGTTTCATGTTAATTATGCTACGGGGATATATATATATATATATGTGTGTGTGTGTGTGTGTGTGTGTGTGTGTGTGTGCATATATTACACTATGTGTGATTTTTTTTTAACTTAAACTGGTCGAATAATCTCTGTAAGCATAATCTGTTTATAGCACTGACTATATTACATTGTGTCTTTTATCACTGCTCTAGTTCAATATAAAAACAATGCTTCCAGGCCATTGTTGCAGATATTAACAGCAATAATAATCAAGTAAAATCAACGCAAACAACCGAGCAGCACAGCTGAGGAAGTCCAGCTTTCGCAATCCTAACGCAATAAAAACAAAAGCACGACAATCCACCGAGATTTATTGTGATGAACCCGATCAAATCCAAGCACTGGTATTCATCACAGAGAGAGTACTTTTAACATATGAAGAGTGCCGTTAACATACGGAAAGTGTTGATTTATTATACGCAGAGTGTTTACTGCACAAACAGACTGACACTGACAAGAACAACAAAACCCAGCAGCTGTCATCGAGTTACGACCCGATAAATGTCTATGAAGTTAAACTCTGTCCGTATTACAACCGCCACACCACTACTATCAACCGCAAGATTAGTTTAGGTCATAAATAAAGCGTTATAAAGGGACTGTTAGGCGAAAGCCTCTTCAGGTTTGATATTTATTTATAGTAGTAGCTTCTGAAAGCTAACTGTTAGCTCGTTAGCCTCAGCGCTAATAACTTTGCGTCTATTTTAACACCACTCACAACAATGAAAAACACTTGAAATGTATGTCAAACAAGATCTGTTGTAAAGCGCCTTAAAACTGTATACGTGCTCGGCAAGAGAGTTACGAAGGTCTAGTGAGGAGTTAGTTTTATTACTCACTCTCGTCTAACAGCTGCTCGAGCTCCGCCATCTTGAATTAGCCGCGCCGGTTTTTCAAAGGCCGAGTGCCGCGATGCATTGTGGGACGGAGAGGGCTGTTCAAACACTCCACAGTCTGCGCTCAAAAACTACTGCCAAAATATTTTAGATTTTATTTATATTTTATGCAAATACAAGAATATTACAATACATTAGAGTTGATTAGGTACGTTTTTTAATTTTTAGCTACTTTCTTATTTTATATTAAAACCAGTTTAAAAGAATTCCTCATAACACATTAGGAAAAAACACTGGTTTTCAACCAGGGGACTGGGGCCCATTAGAGTCCATCAGGGTGACTGAATTACTAAATTAAGGTATATGAAAATATTCCAACCAAAAATGTAAAATTAGGTTGTAAACTGAAAAGGCATTTATTTTTAAAAAGTAAAACTATGAACACATCAGGTATCAGGGTGATTTTTTGGTACACTTATAAAAATGTATTACCGCTTCTCAATATTATCAACTCATCGTTATCTTTAGGCCACGTCCCTAAACCATTCAAACTGGCGGTTATTAAGCCTCTTATT
>JAUMHP010000030.1:2761787-2773491 GCA_032361065.1 Enteromius trimaculatus
TCTGAATCTTCTTTATTAATCCTAAGAGATACAAAATAATTTTAGAGATCATAGAACTCACAAAAAAAGTAGCAGTTTGAGCACAGCTATGTTACATATGAGGTATTTTCATGCTGTCATGGCATGGATGAGGACAATTTCTTGTAAACTGTATTTTTCACATGATCATCTGAGCACATCTAAATTGGCTATAGTAAAGTAAAATATAAATATGCAAATTGTCAAAGCATATAGTGTGTCAAGAATTTTAACTAAATGTGTGGCCCAAGTGAAGTTTATGCAAAATATACAGTATTTATGAAATCGATAAAAAAAAGAGTTATTATTCTACTTGTGTTTTACACATTTTATAAGATATTTGAGGTATCCTTTTGAAGTTGAAGGCAGTGTTTCAACTGAGTGCCCATTAAGTTATGGTAAAAACTGGTTTGATGTTACGTATCATAATTTGAAGTTGTTAGAGTTGTTGTTTGGCAGAGTGAAACCTCCATTGGTACCTCTCTGTTTCTCTCTGTGAATGGCCTGTACAAGGCCAAAGACCACAGCGGCGAGAGTGGTCCTCCCACTCCGTCCGTTCTTTCCTCTGTCTGTAATCCCATTGCTTGACAGTTGACGCCTTTTGTTGCTGATGAAGTACGTTCGGACATGTCCCTTTCTCTCACTGACGCCCTTTATATATATCTCACCACGCAGCTCTAGCACAAAGCCCCAGTCCGCAAGAATATTACGTGTGGCCTCAGGTACCTGAATTTTTCCACTGACTCCAGTACTGTCCATTCGACTTGCTAAATTCACTGTCATGCCCCAGATATCATACTGGGGTTTGGTGGCACCGATGACTCCAGCAACGACAGGCCCGTGGGCAATTCCTAAAGAGGGGACATTGAAGTTACACATATACACTTATTGTTACTGGTATGATTTTCAGGTGACTGTATAGACTTCCTAATCTAGAGTACCTGACATATTTAAGGAGATGGGGAAAAAAGAAAATATTTTAGAATGAAAGTGTTTATTGACCAGGGACTGTCAAGATCCAAAAACAGCAAATCTTTTGAAGGCATTCAGTGCTATAGCAATAGACCTAAATTGAAGTTGGTAGTTGCTAAAAATCTTGCTATATGTCATGTGAAGCAAAACAATGCTATAAGAAAATAGGTAGTCTGTAATCTGTCGTATAACTCATATTTTGTGAAAATGTATTGTGACTAAGGTTGAGGACTTAAAATCCATTCCAATTCCAGAATCGGATACTTGTTGTAAAATTTCAATTTAAATTCCAATTCCTCCTATCACTTCCTGTGAGGGCATCTTTTATTTTCAGCTGGCAAAAAGTGGCTGATAAAAATGCATTTGTCTTTGAATCATTCGTTCAAAAGATTCATTTAAAAACACTGATTCATCCATTAATAAAATTAGTTAATCTTGAGAGTCACCAATACATTTTATGCGATTTTTTGCTCAGTCTAATAATTTTGCATCAGAATCGCATCACATTAAATATGGCATTACTCTGACTGAGACCTATTCATCGACCCATTACCAACACGGAGCTGGAAATTGTTTGAAGAATGTTTTTTGTTGATCTCTTTCAGGGTCTCTTGCATAGCCAGAGCGAATAGAACCAACTCACTGAGATGATGCCAGTTATTTACAACACGAGACTGTCAGGATAAAACAGAGAACAATTATGGTTCAGCTGATGGGATATTCTAAATGTATATAAACAATGAAGTAGACTTAAGTTTTTGTTTTTTGTTTGTTTTTAACATGGTTTACCTGTTTATCAGGTGATAGACCAGATGCTGCCATGTAGCAACTACCAATCGTTTTGATTTTCTCAATGTCCAAAAAATATGTCTCCTCCAAAAGCTTTAAAAAAACAACAAAAAAAAAACAATGATGGCTTTATAAGAGAAAAACAACAGCAAAAAATACAACCTTTCATCAAAATCCTACCTCATCAAAGTCTGCAATGATCTCATTGAGCAGTCTGAGACACTCAACTCCCTCGTGATTGATCTCCTTCTGCTCGTAGTATTCATTAAAGCCAGCGATGGAGGCAAACATTACCCCCACTTCATCATAGGACTGAGAATACAGCTCCTGGACAAAGACAACATTATTCTAGGCCTTTATTTGGTCTTTTTTAGTGGTGCATCATTACTACCATAACCTAAAGGTTGAGGGATCTGAATGATACCTTAAACTGTGTTGAGGCACAATATTTCTCATCTAAGCTATCAGACTTTTTCTCTTTATTACCTGGCGGATTATAAGACCACCCAGCATCATGGAAGCAATTTCACTCATAATTAACATCATCACTGATAGTGGCTTACATATCATTCTGAATTACCTGATCATTTCTGTTTCTTTCTAGGAAGTGACGAGCGACGTGTGCAGGCAGGATGTTATGCAGCAGACACTCATTGTGTTCCCTCAGATCTCTCATCTCCTGCACTTCCTGCTGAGCTTGTAATCGCCACAGGAAGTCTAGCCGCGTTGTTGCTTCCCACTGAATCAGGGAAAAAGCAAGACCCACAGAATAAGGATGTATATTCTATATTTTCCTACTTCTTCCTATTCCTTGTCAGTTATATGCTATGGAGAATACAATGCTTCATGGCAATGTGTTATCAAAACGGAACACTCATACCCGTCGGCCATTGTAGAACACAGCTATGACAAACATTGCCATCAACAGAATAGAGACTCCCTTTCTTCTGAGGTATTGAGACCTTAAAATGCAAATAATATTTAACCATATGAACGTATTTTAAAGGCATTTCCAAAGAGAGTATGTTAGACACTCACCTGCCTGACTGTTCCATGGACACTTCAATGAAGTAAGTATAGATCACAACTATCAACAACAGTATAGCCAATTTTAAGAGAGAGCTCAGCCTCAGGAACACAGCACAGGTCACCATAGAAACCACCCCACTTAGAACGAAGAACTGTATGCATAGACATAACAGACATGAAATACAACAATAGATAGTTGGAGTCTTCGAAACAGACCTGTTAAGACAAAAGTCACACCTCTGGATACATGCAGGCTGTAAGTGGCTTCTGGGTATTCTGATATTCCTCTGTTTCACTGGTGCTCATTTCTCTTGTCTCAGTAGAGTTGCACCATATCTGAATAATCACAAGATGAAGAATTAGAATGAATACCAATAGGTTCCTGAATCAGCAATCTTGCAGTTAACCGGTCCTGTATTTTATCCACCATACCACACCACATAAATGTTTGGATAGGCATGCTATAGAGGCAAACTGATGACATTGGTAGATCAAAAAACTATTTTATGGCCTCCAAGTTGTACAAAAAAAATAACCAAAAAAAAAAAGTCTCACCATGTCAAGCAGAGCCATGCCAAAGTTGATGGCTATAGCTGTGACAGTGAGAAGGTTCCTCATACTGTTGTTTTCATGGATCCAGCAACAGAACTGCTGAAGGAGGCTGGGAGAATGTTTAAACTCTTCAGCCAACACCATCATAAGCAATAAGAGATATCCCAGCAAGAACAGACAGAACTGCAGTGCTGTCCAGTAATACAACCTGTTGGTAAGAAACGAAGAAAAAATGGAACAGATAGGACATTTATCATTTCAAAGGTCAATGGTTTGTAAAAGTGACAGGAATACAATCTTTTTCAGGTGCTGAACATCAATTGGCCAGACTCTTTACCTGGGTACAGGAATGAGGGCTTGGACAGCCATGAGAAGAAGAAACATGATGAAGGAGCATACCAGATTGGTCTTAAACATCTCATCCCTTACCTGAGAGAACTGAACCATAAAGCAAAAATATATGAAGTCAGAAACTATGTTTTGATCCACTGAGTTGCTCAACAATTCACATGATCTGATAGCCTACCCAAAACAGGTTTTAGTCAAGAACAGTGTTGGGGAATGTAATGCATTACAACACTTGCATTACTTTGTTAATTGCATTACTTAGTTACTTTTCATGGAACGTAAAGTGTTAATCTGGGCTGGGCTTGGTTGTATGTTTTTGATACAAAACTTTTTTGGCAAATGTAAAAGCCCTTTCACACTAACAGTGAAATAAATAAGCCTCAGACTGAAGAAAATGTAAATTCGAAAATTTACTTACTTCAGGTTTGTATCATATTCTGAGTTTGCGTTTCCCTGTTTTTATTCATTTTGAGGTATACTAAATCTGTTTTTGTGCAAGTGAGATAAGTAAATGCATGCTGAGATTTAGTCTATAACTACAGTAAGTGTCATCTGTCTCAAGACCAAAACCATATTATTATGATCTTTGATCTTGTCAAGGACTTGGGAGCATGTGGAATCGGTCTGGACTTCTATACTCTTTTAGTCTTAGTCTTGACTTTGACCTGAATTAGTCTCGACTGCAACACTGATCCAAACAGTAAAAATGTCAAGTACAACCTCCTGTAAGTGGTTAGTTAAGTTTGACATTTAATCTCTAATCAACTGTTTTCCACATTGTGCCCCTTATACCTTCTCCTCAATGTGTGTATCCTTAAACACCAATGTGGCTGAAGTGATGTGCTCCTGACGCATGCGCTCACTGCTGCGAAGATCTATAGCATGCTCTATCCGTTTGTTGATCTCCTTGGATGTAGATCTGCACATTGAGGATGTAGGAAGTTGCGTGTAAGACCCATGGGAGAAGGACGCCAGTATCTGTAAGGTTAAAGATCAGCAGAAAAGTATTTATACCCATTATATAAAAATTAATGAATTTGCTACAGTAAATCACCTCTTTGTTCCAGGGGCGGTGGTTTTGCTGAGTTTTTAGATGTTCTGCTTCCATTTCATCTAGATCCTCCTCCTTGTGGCAGATAAGAAAAGTGTCAATCTTGTGTTTTCGTAGGAACTCATTGCGTTCATATCCACGCCCATCCTCCGTTTGGTAGCTTCCATCCAGGCAGTCCAAGGTTGCACGTGAAATGTGGATGCGTCTGTTGACAATGTAGACAATTAAAAGAGTTACACATAACTGCATAATTAGTTTGTAAAAGCCAATTCAAATAGTCCAAGCATCTATTTTGCTTAAAGAATCAGAGCAACATTTGAGGCAATGTAACATTGGGATGTGTTAATATGCTACTTCTGGTAAATCTTGTTCATGAAGTTTTGGTCACTCACCCAGGGATCCCCCCTGCTTCAAGCATGTTGGCAATGCCTACATCCCAAGACCACACATCAAACTGCCATTTTTGTAGACCCAGAACCCCACAAAGAACAGAGCCAGAGTGGATCCCAATTCGCATATCCATGTCAAAGTTCTGCTTTTTCCTTACAGATCTAATAATATACAGAAAAGGATTCTTGATGACTTACTGTACAAATAAGTTCAGAAGTATAATGAACACCAGTTGTTCATGACATGCACTCCTATCTTCTAAAGCACACAATATTTGTATGCTAATATCCTGAACTCTTTTGGTTAGGAAATTCAGGAATGGGACTGTACCGAATGGTGCTGATCATAGATAGTCCCATCTCCACACAGCAGCGGGCATGTGCTCGCTGAGGCTCTGGTACCCCAGATACACAGTAATAACAGTCCCCTAAGATTTTTATTCTCAAGCAGTCATATTCCTAAAAATACAAAAATCAAAATCAGTTTTAAAAGTTTGAGTGAGTTTTAAAATTTACTGTGGTGTTTGTCAATGATGATAAATCTCTATTGGATGCAATAAAACAAAGAAACAAATTGAAAGCTTACGTCAGCTAGACGGTCAAAACGTCCAAATAGCTCATTGAGTAAGCGCACTAACTCCTGAGCAGACATGTTCATGGATAACAGTGTGAAGCCCTTTATATCAGCAAAAAGAATACTGGGAAGGAAAGATAATGAATGTAGAAATTATGAAAAGTAACATTTTTCATTACAAGCAAAACTGCTAACAATATTCAGTGTAAACGCTTACTATTTTAACAGTTTTCTGATGTCAACCAAACAGTCGTGAATTGCATCTTTCCATGAGTACCAATATTGCACATTTTAAGTGGCATTAAGGTTTTGCCACTTTTGTCAGAAAACCTTGCCAGGTTTTGTCAGAAAATACTTGTTAGAAGCTATGAGATACCTGACATCTTTGTACTGGTGGATATATATTTTGTGAAATTGCTGTGGATCAAGTTCATCATCCATAGATGTCATATCGGCAATCATCTCCAAGGCAACAAAGCGGGGCAAGATCGACAGCACCAAACGCTCCTGAGGAGGACACAAAGTTGACCTCAGGTATTTTCATTAAAAGTTTACACATACGAGATACTGTTTGTATTAACACTAATTTGTTAAAGAATATTGGAATCTCAGCACAACATGTAGACTTCAAGTCCTTATACCTGTCTCTGGTTTTCTGTTTCTAGTTTCATGCGGCCTTCAATGCAGCGCCGTGTCTCAAGAAAAGCTTGTCTTTGGGACCGGTCAGTCAGGTAATGAATGAAGAGACCTGCCACATTCATGCTTGTGTATAGTAAAGCCTTGGCAAGAATCTAAAGTAAAACCAAGGGACGCAATGAGAACCAATCTCTTACAAAAGAAGAGGTAAAGGAAATAGATGTGACTGAGAAAACTCTAGACTGCCAGATTTGCTTAATAAGCCAAGGAACTCATACATCTATCACCATATAATTGATCATGGACCCATCCATATATCTATCATCCATCCACCCATGCATCGCTACCTTTCTTAGCAGTCCCACTTCGCTGATGTGACGTATTGTCTCTGCAGTGAGGTGAAGTATGGAGGTGAGTGTGCCAGCTCCGATAGCCCAGAGCAGTGGCAATGGCAATAGAGTGTATGTGGCAAACAGGGTGAAAAGTACATACCAGGACTGGTCTCTTTCCAACCCGTATGCCAGCCCACCCAACACCTGAGTAGTCTGTGACAGCCAGCTCGCCATACCAGCGTAATGCAACCATCTTGGGGAGTGTGAGCGTTTACAGGTGAGTACCAAAACACACAGGGAAATTGCACAAGCCATGAAAAACCCTGTAAACCAGCCTAGCAGTATATCCGAACCGTTCGGCACCAGGGCCAGGTAGAGCAAAAGCAAGTGCAGTTTGGCAGCTGCATCAATAATGTTTGTGACAACTAATGAGGTTCTTCTAGTATGGGAGGAATGGCGCTGGTAGAGTTTCTCAAGGTCTTTGGATTTGAAGATGTGTCTCAGTGTTGGCACATACACCCCGTGGATGATGTGGCCCCAATGCAAAAAAAAATCAGCATCACTGACATAGTCCGCAGACGTTTGAGTACTGGATGAATTGCTACGTTCCCCAAAAAAGGAGGGATGAACTCTGGCAACCGAGGAACGCCGTTTAGTCATACCCCGGGATGCTTTACTGCGTATCTGTCGGTTGATTTCCTCGATATAGGCATCAGTAACGTGAATTTTCCGGGCTGGCTCGACCCCAAACTGCCGTCTCAGCCCCCGTTGGCTGATGATGTGTTTCACAGCATTTTGCCACAGCAGTTGTTTGCGTCGTAGGCCTGGTGACAGTGGAGTGGGTATACAAGAGGGTGGAGGCATCTTGTGGATGTCAGTCGTGTCACTGAATGTTACCATGGCGTATACAGGTCTATCTTGCCACCATTACCCATGAGTTAAGGGTTCGCTGAATGTCCCTTCAGAGTTTAGAAGGCCTATTAAGGATAAAAAGAGAAAAAAGGGAATTACAGTACATTTTATGTATTTTTAATGAAGCCGAATGTACACTGTTTCAGCTTTTGAAATAAAAAGTAAAAATTAATTAGTGTGTATTAGTTAAATAACATTTTATCCCATTGTTGACACCATCAGACTGTTAACCTTGGCCTATGATGTCACCATGTGCTCTAAAAGAGGGTGCCAGATTTAGCACTGAGCTACATAATACTGTTATCTGCTATAAACAATCTCTTTTCAACATACACAAACCATCCCACCCACACCTGTGATCCCAACTTGAACACCTGTGAAACCAGCTCTTCCTCATAGAAATCATAGATCAGTTTACAGATTTTACAAAGCTGAAAATTAGGTAATATTTTGCTAACTTAAAAAACAAAACAAAACTAGATAATAGATTTGGATAAACAAAATCATATTTTATTTTATTCAACTTTTACTTTAAAGGAATTGGCTGGAAAATATATTGTAATAATTAGAAAAACATCAGCAGTATATATAAATAATATATATATATATATATATATAAATATTTTGCTTACCTGTTAGATAATATCTTTCCCAATGCTTCTTTGTACATTTTGCTGCTCTTTCAGAAATCCACTTGTTTAGCTCCATCAAAGAGTATTTTCATTGATTCTCTTCATCCTACATGTTGTTATAATTATTTACAGAATGCAGCAAAAGAAAGTCATGGGCAAAATACACAATCTATATTCCAACTTGAAGGCATTGAAGGAGAGAGGAGCGAAGAACATGTTTTTCTGATTCATTGAGCTGACAAGTGATCAACAGATTGCCACGCCGAAAGCGAGACGGAAGCTAAAGTTGCACAAATAGGATTACTTACTCAGCACTCATGCCCTGGCTACTCAAAGCATCCATCACTGATGTCACATGATGCACAGTAGAGAAGACCTGAGCTAACAAGATCCTTTCAGGGTCAGAGGTCAGTACCTTATCAACACTTGTTACTTAGCAACACATATGTTATCATAAAGGTAAAGGTAAACAATGTAAATAAGTAATCATTTGTATGCAGAGAATACAGGATAAGTGAAGATAAGAAATCCATGTAATGGCACATACAACTTAGACAATGTATGTTTATTTAAAAGAGAAGAGATATTAAATATTATCGGCTGGGCATAAGAGTAAACAATACCAAAAGAAAGTATCTGATTGGCTGAACTGAGCTAGGCAGGTCAGTAGGATCAGGTAATGTTGGCTATAAGCTGGATAAAGTACTTGAGATAGAATTTACTAATTGTGCACTATGCACAAGACCTCTGACACTGACCTGATGAGAGGCAAGTCTTGGGATCTCACAAGATACAATCAGAAAATAGCAAATAATGCACACTAAAAGTGTATGTAGACATGCTTATATACGCATATTTAATGAGATGCATTGAATAAAACGATATTATCATGGTGACTATCCAAAATAACTCTATTTGGTAATACCACTATACTCTTTTTAAGAAGTTTGTCCTTAAACATAGTTCTAAATCTTTCCTAAATTAATGCACATTGTAAAATTCTACGTTGCCTATATGCACTTGAGTACAGTAAGTGAGTCGCGCTTCCTGCAATAAAACTCACCACGGTATTAGGTGGTGTTTGCTGCAAAGGAATTGCTAACTTTGGCTAGTGTGATCTGGATGATTCATACAGATTCAAGCAAAAGCGGTCTGATTGCTTAGAAAAATAAGTTAAATATCTTGGTTAGGGACTTCATTAAACACTTTAACCTACAGTGATATGTAATGTTTGCCTAGACAAGCACAACAAACGAACCTTCGCATAAGGAAAATGAGGAAACACTAACATTCCTGAAACACATATGGTCATTATGGATGAGATAACATGTAGGCTTGTCATAGTTAATGCAATTATAGTATCTTTTTCTATGAAAATATAACATCACATCAGTGAAAATGAAAAAAAATAAAATAAAAAAAGACGAGTGCTTTTCATGGGAGTTTCATTATTGAGAGAGGATGAGATTTTGCCTGGACTGTGGTCTATGGTGGGCTCTGAGGGACTTAATCAGCATTAGCAATGGTAGCTTGGCTCTAATGGGATTCCCAGAGCTCACTAATCAGTTAATACACACATGATTCAATCCAGTCCTCTTTAAACAGCAGCAGATCTATCCTGAGCCCTACGTGCAGCCAAGGCTTCAAAACTGCTATTTCTGATCCTGGCCAAAGCCCATGTGTGCTAAACTTAGAAGTTACTTTTCTTGTGCATAAGGAGGTCAAACCACAAGAGTTTGGGCAAACTTGCCAAATGAATTATGCAAGATGCAGGGAGGCAATGCATTGCTAATAGAAGTTTAATCGATTGAAAACAGCTTCATTTATGGAAGCGGGATGCATTTTATGCAACTGGGATTTTTTTCAAAGAATCATCATAAGTGATGAATTATTAAACAGTAGTAGATCAATTCCATCTTTGCCTGCCATGAATGTAAACTGAGAAGATGATATGTAAACAGGACAGGGATGTGATTCACAGATTTTTACCTTGTTTGCTAAAAACGTGGTTTAACATTATATCATGGTGGGATAGCATTTTACATCTTATAATATATGAACTGACTCATGATTCTTGGACACAGTTGACTGGTATGCTATGGATGGGAATATACAGTAGAAAGAAGATAATATACTCAAGTAGCAGAGAGGTTAAACTGGGTGAGGAGGACTTAAGGTGAAGTAGAGTATTAGCTCTGCTAAAAACATCTGAAAAGAATAGAGCTCCTAGCCTATGTAAACACTAAATTATTTAAAAAAATAATGTATCCTAGTTAGTTTAGGTGAATTGGTATGCTATTTATAGTATGTTATTTTTGGGGGGTTGACTTCAATTAAACCGAAACATTTACAATTATCACACAATTGAAACAGATATATAAATTGTATTGATTTACTTTAGAATCAATTGATTAAGGAAAGACTGAGGATGCATTTTCATCACTCACACACTTTCTACAGTCAAACCCAGATACAACATGCTGCCATCATGTGGTTGTATCAGCTGTGCTTTACAACTACAACTACACTACTCACATAACTGCTTGGCATCAATTCAGAGAGTGTTTTTATCAGCATATCTTTATAAAGCTTCATTGAAAGTTTATTGCCACTTTGCCAAAAGTCTGATTTCAATAAAACATCAACTAATATTTACAGATGTTTAGTATTAAGGCTAGAGACACGTCCCTATCAATATCTGGTCACCGTGATTATGCCAAACTCTTGTTTTTCCTGTTTTCATCAAGGACAGTTTTTTTTTTCGTTCACGTTTACATTTATTTTATGG
This sequence comes from Enteromius trimaculatus, assembly GCA_032361065.1. Lineage (NCBI taxonomy): Eukaryota > Metazoa > Chordata > Actinopteri > Cypriniformes > Cyprinidae > Enteromius > Enteromius trimaculatus. The sequence continues at coordinate 2,772,810 of JAUMHP010000030.1, forward strand.
ACTGAGAACTTTTCATATACTGATTACTGAATTTATTTTTCTGGAGTGATCTATTGTATTTGTTTTTGTTGTTGTGGGTCAGAGGTTTTGACTTAAACCAGTAACAAGGTAAACCAAGCTCCAAAACAATATTTTTTCCCTTAGAAAGCTAAAAGTTAATATATAAGATATATAATAAATAAAAATAGCTAAATCAATAGGGCTAAAATAAATTAATAATAAATTCAAACATAGAAGTTAAATATAAAACACAAAGTATAGTGCAATAAAATAATTCAAAGTAAATTACGACAAAAGGAGCTTAAAAACGAAATTCTAATTCAAAGAAAAGAAGGGATCATTTTCTTGACCGTACACTGCAACCTTTTCTTATTTTTATGTTATGTTTATAAGTTAACCTTTCAACTTTTTTTTCAAAGTAAAAAGACAACTTCAAGTTATTTTCCTGGTCTGTCTGTTTTGTTGATGTGTTTATTCAATTCATGCCCTCCTGTAGCGAACTTAGTAATTTGATTGGTCCATAATAGTTTATCTTCTCATAGAGAGAGAAATCTTAATAACGTATGGGTTACTTCCGTAACCCAGGTTCCCTTAGACATGGAACAAGTACTGCGTCTGATAAGACGCTATGGGAAAACTCCTCTTTTCCCCTAAACTGAAGCCTATTTTAAAAACGCAGTGA
>JAUMHP010000030.1:2776345-2797100 GCA_032361065.1 Enteromius trimaculatus
ACCAATTGCCTTTGAGCTTTATACAAAAGGCCAATGAATATTGGCGTGCACTTGATTGCGCTCAGGTGCACCTCATCTCTGCGTGAGTATAAGAGGGCACGAGCAGAGTGCATATGCAGGTTTTCACTGAAGAGTCATGGCAGGAGAAAGTGTAACGTCTCTGTTCCCTCCTCCTATAACAGCGATATACACTTTAGAAGAGTAGAAGGGGACAGCCTGGGATCGTACATCTCTGCAGCGGGAGCGTCATGCTCTTTTTTATTTTATTTATTTATTTTTTTGTATGCAAAAACCGCTGTGTTGAAGAGGAGAAGTACGGCTTAACAACTGAAGGCAAAATTCTATGCCAAAGCAGCTGGACACCTGGCTGCTTGCCCGTTGCATTCAGCACCCCGGCCTGTGTCAGTCTGGTACTCCGACCCGGGGGGAGCAGGGTTAGACCACGGGCTAAATAGGTGGCAACTCTACGGGAAAACGCCAGTACGGAGTGTGCCACGGTGCTGTGCCCATCTCGGGACCCGATTGTGTAACCAATACTGAAGCGGTTTCATATGAAGCAAGCCTACCGGCATAATCGCAACTGAAGCGATCATATGCCCCAGGAGCCTCTGAAAACATTTTTGAGAGGAACTGCTGTCTTGTGCCTGAACAAATTTATGGTGTTATCAGCGTGGCCTGCACGCTCGTTGATGAGGCGTGCAGTGATATCAACCGAGTCCAGCTCCGTCAGAGAAAAAGAATCCTTTCCTTTTTTTTTTTTTTTTTGCTCTCTCTTGGTAGACCTGAAAACCCGGATGGCTGAGGTGCCGAAGCACCATGTCCCTGCGCATGCACAACAGATCAAGTGAGCTATTATAAGCGAGTTGCCAAAAGATTGTTGGGATGCAGATGCCGCTCTGCCGCTTCAGCGGGAAGAGACATCTTCTGAGAGGGACAGGCCAAAGGGTAACGTACTGTGCTTGACCCTTTTGCAGAATCAAGACATGACAGTACGCGTCCTTTAGGTCTATGGCTGCGAACCCATTCTGGCTCCAGAAGCATGTTTATTTCAGCATGCGCTTCAGAGTGAGCATATTGAACGGCAGCTTCTCGTGAAGGGCCGGTTCAAAGGCTCGTAGGTGCAGGATGGGTTAAGACCCATCGCTCTTTCTGGGCATGATGAAGTAAGGGCACACAGTGCTACGGTTCAGCATCTGAGGAGACAAAAAACATTGGGTCATATGGGAACCTCGGTGCACTAGGCCCGGAGGTGATAATTTTTTTTTTTTGCTTTTGCTCTTTTCGTGTACACAGAAGCTACCGGCCCTCCTCCAGGAGTGGGGACGGAGATGTCGTCGACGTCACCCAAAGAGTAGTCCTTATCACCACGGGCTGCCTGTGTCAGGAATGCTTCCCGCCCCTCCGGGTGTTATAGGCCGGTCCTTGAGCAGCAGGTGGCGCCCCTCCCCGGTGGCCAGCTCAACGACGGGTCGCCGGTCTGTTCCTGAACTGTGGAGAACTCCTGGGCCAAGTCCTCGACAGTGTCGCCGAATAGGCCGACCTGGAAGATGGGGACGTCGAGAGAGCGTGCTCTCTGGGCGTCCGGCATCTGCGTCAGGTTCAGCCACTGAAGTTGCTCCTGGACCACCATGATGGACATCACCTGACTAAGGGCGCACGCTGCAACCTTCATCGCCCGAAGAGCGAGGTCAGTCGCAGCGTGGAGTTCCTGTATTGCCCCCTGGTACGGCCCACTCTCGTGCAGTAGTTGCAACACTTTAGCCTGGTAGACTTGGAGTGTTGCCAACGCGTGCATGGTGATGGCGGCCTGCCCGGCGGCATAGTAAGCCTCGCCCATCAGCGCGGAAGATGACTCACATGCCGCTCCGCTTGAGGGATCGCCGCATACACCCTGGCCACACCCCCATCGAGAGTGGTGAGGGGCCAAGAGCCTGGGCGCAGGCGTCATGAGTAAGGGCCCCCCTGGTAAGCTCTTCGTGCACCTCCGGGAAGAATGGCACTGGGAGAGAGTGTTCGCGGGCCGCATCTCTAGCTCCCAGAAACCAATCATCCAGCCACGAAGGGTCGGCTGAAGGCACACGCGGTACCTCCAGACCGTTTTCTACCACAGCGCGGAGGAGCAGGGCCAACAGTTCGGTATCCACAGAATTCTAATGTTAGAGACTCTTTCTTCTTTACTTTTTTAAAGAAAACAAGCAGCTAGAATAGAAATAGAAGAGAGTGCAAGTGTTTTTTAGAATAGCATTAGTGAATAGAGAGTGCTATGCAGGGTTAAGTGAAGGAAGTTTTTTTGCAGCTGTTTTTGTAATACACTTATATATGTAATGTGTAATATATATAATATGTAATAAGTATTTTTTATTTGATACAAATATTTTATTTGACATTTATTTGGTCAAAATACATTAGAAACAGTAATACTGTGAAATATTAAAATTGAATTGAAAATGATTAAATCTTTTTACATCACTCTCCCTCACACACACACACACACCTATTATATTCTGTAAATTACTTTGGAAGGGTAATGGAAGCTACACTCTCAAAAATGAAGGTACAAAAGCGGTCACTGGGGTGGTATCTTTTTAAAAGGTACATGTTTGTAGCTAAAGGGTCCATTTTGGTACTTTAAAGGTACAGATTAATACTTAATGTGCACGTATTTGAACCTAAAAGGTACAAAAGTGTACCTTTTGAAAAGGTACTGCCCCAGTGACAGCTTTTGTACCTTTATTTCTGAGAGTGTACCAAATACTATACAAAACAATCTTGATAAATTTGCTATATATAATATTTAAGAAGGGTTAAACTAGCTACCACAAATTGTATTTTTAAAAGTTACATTTATTACATTTCCAGATTTGTGGCTGGTAAGATGTATGAATGTTTCTGAAAGAAGTCTCTTTTATGCTCATCACCAAAGATGATCTGAAATACAGTAAACAAGACAATCTCTTTCTGTCTGCAGATTGAAGACAAATTGTGCAGTAAAATCTGTTATTTAAATATATTACTGTTGAAATATGCGGCACATGTTTGGCTGACGTGACTACATTTACACATGTCAAAATACACGTGAAAAATGGCACAATAAAGTAATCAACATACTGACATCATAAAATCATTCCACTTGACTGCATTAAAGACTATTTAGCAGTACTATCAGTGACAAATACTAGACTTGCTGTAAATATATATAGATAGATAAATAGATATTTTAACTTACATCAAAATATACTCACTGTTATGAGAACAGCAACATGTGTTTCTGTGTCATGGGAAAAAGCAGAAAAAAACTTGTGTTGAAAACACTTTGGTAACTGATAAGAGATCAGCAGTTTTCCTTCATTGACCCAGCTTTAGTCATCCGAAACTGGATGCTTTTACGACTGCTTTACACTGAACTTTGTCCTACAGGGTGTTCGGTTTGCTATATTAGCACAGTGTGACTTCCAAGTCAATCTAAAGTCTATTTTGACAAGACACTCACTGAAGGAATTCCTACCTTTTGTAGGAATCACAAGATTTCAGGATGAAAAAATTTATGAGCCGAACCACCAAAAATGTCCTTGTGATTTCATTTGGATTTTTGTTCTTATTCACAGCATATGGAGGGCTGCAGAGTTTACAGGTAACAAACAAAAATAAGAAATAATAGTTCTTGAGTCCCTCATTTGTTTGTCGCTTTGCATAAAGATTGATGAAAACATGATTCCAATGAAATAACAACGTAATAATAATTTTATTGATGACGCATGTTCAATAAAATATAATATTAGTTATAATATTCTTGCATAGATGTGCAAATAAAATGTATCTATAAATTGTTTAGCATGATGGTAAAAGACAGCACTGTCGTTACTAGCAAAAAATACATTTGTACGCAAATATAATAAAACATGATTCTCTGCATCTGCTGAGAAAATGTGCAGATCATTCATTCAAAAAAAACTATTAAGGGAAATAAAAAAAAGTGAATCAAGTTTCATTGCAAAAAAAAAAAAAAAACCTCTTAAAAATGTGAAAATAATTTAAAAGAAACAAATAAATCCTTAAAACAGTAAAGATTGATATAAAGCATTTTGTCTTTCAAATAGTCCTGCAGACGAAAAAAGCTAAATGATGAAACACTCTCACAACTGATTAGACTGTATCATTGATTTGTGTGTGCATTTATACTAACAGAGACATGTTTGTATGTAACAGAGCAGTCTCAATGCCGAGGATGGAATGGGTGTTATTTCACTCAGTGTCATCTACGGAGCCATCATTTTGTCCTCAATGTTTCTGCCTCCGATAATGATAAAAAATCTGGGCTGTAAATGGACCCTTGTCCTTTCAATGGGCTGTTATGTGGCATATTCCTTTGGAAATCTTGCGCCAGGCTGGTGCGTGCATTTCTCTGCTCTTTATACTGATTTGTTGAAAAATGAGACAAACTTTCAGATGCCAGACATGAAAGTACAACTATGTGTTAAATACAAAATATTAAACGTATTTAAATTGTTATATATTTAATATTTTTATATACTGTTCAAAAGTTTGTGTAAGTAGGATTTTTTTTATATTTAATATAAAGTTTTCTTTCAATTTATTTTACGTAAACTGCATTTATTTGCTCAATAATGGTACTTACTGTCCCCAAACATTTCATTTCAACATTTAAGTATCTGTTACTTCAGTTTAAATTCTATTATTTTTGTCTGCAGGGCAAGTCTGATGACCACCTCTGCCATTCTGGGTATGGGAGGTTCACCGCTGTGGTCTGCAAAATGCACCTATCTCACAATATGTGGAAACAGACGAAGCCAAAAAATCGACAAGAAAAGCCAAGATATCATCAATCAATATTTTGGCATCTTTTTCTTCATTTTTCAGTCATCAGCGGTATGGGGAAACCTCATGTCATCTCTGATATTCGGCCAGGATACTAGCATAGGTAAAGACTTTGCTAGTGTCTTTATTTCTATTTTATTTTGCTGACTGTAAATACACTGAGCGTTTATTCATTTCTAGAAGTCCCTGAGGAGAACCTGCAGTTCTGTGGTGCAACATCATGTGTTGAAAATTTCACAGTCGCAAACTCAACCCTTCCAGCAAGACACCTAGTAAATACACTACTAGGCTGCTACATTGGTGGGTAACAATCATTCATATTCGTGTCCAAAAACCTAATTTAATGACTTCATTCATATTATCCACTAAACAATATCTAGCAATGTCCAAATTACACTTCATGTACTTAGCAAGTACAGAAAATAAGTACTTTTAGAATTTCTATTAAGGCATAGTGTTTCCTGGCCCATGCAGGTGTGGGAGTTCTGGCCATAATATTTGTGGCGGTGTTCCTGGACAACATCGACGGAGATCTGGCCAAAGAATTTCGTAAGACCAAGGGCAACCAGTCATTTTGCAGCACCTTTCTGGCTACCTTCAAGCTCTTGAGAAATCCTAAACTGTTGCTGCTCATCCCATTGACCATGTACAGTGGGTTTGAGCAAAGTTTCCTCTCTGGCGAATACACAAAGGTAGACAGCTATTCTACCTTTCTAGCAAGCAATCATTATATTTTTAAAATATACACACCTGCATATTTTTTTGTATGTTGTACTGTCCCACGCTTCATCACGTTCAGTTAGCAATTACAGAAATCAGAATAGTTTGCATCACTGTTTAATCTAACCATGTTCTATTTGCTCAAAGTTTATAAGAGCTTTGCATAATGGAGGGCAGCAGAGCAGTCCCTAATTGTTTTTAATGGAATATGAATGTAATGTGTTTGCAACTCTTTTTTATCCTGCAGAACTATGTGACTTGCGCGATAGGAATCCACTACGTTGGCTTTGTGATGATCTGCTTTGGTGCTTCTAACTCCCTGTGCTCATTTGCATTTGGTAGACTGGCTCAGTACACTGGAAGAATCATCCTCTTTTGCTTGGGTAATAAAAGGACAGTTTGACATACGGTTTAAAGGTTAGGTATGGTTGTTAGTATTTATGTTCATTCTGTCTTATCACTACTTCACAGCTGCAGCGACAAACCTGGGGTGTTTTCTGGGTCTTTTGTTCTGGGAGCCTCATCCAGACCAGCTGGGAGTGTTCTTCGTGTTTCCGGCCCTCTGGGGGATGGCAGACGCTGTGTGGCAAACACAAACCAATGGTGAATGCTTTATACTGCATACTACTTAGTTATCTATATGGTTTAATATGGTTCTATATGGCCCCTATTTTAAGTTATGAAATGATGGTATTTTGGTTTTCGGAGTCCCTAACAACAGGTCAACATGCAATGTCAAAAACACTTTTATTGTCTCTACATTTATTTTTATCTTATTTGCTCCCAACGACTCCCAAGCGATTCGATCAACGATTCATTTGTCCAGATTTGTCCTTTGGTGTGACGCTTATCTGCTGTGATTGGTCCAATTGGCCTCATGTTAATTTCATCTCACCTGCAATGCCTGATAAAGCAGCGTTTGTGAGCGCAGAGCTTCTTCCCGGTGCAGAGATCTTCCCGGTCCAAAAGCGGCACCTAGCAACAAAGAATGCATGTTGATTCAGACCAATGTAAAAGAAAACAAGGCCCTGTCCCAAATGGAACACTTCTTGTACACTTGCGGTCATACAGACTGCGCGTCCATCAAATCCACAAGAACGTGTCCCATTCGTCATTTTAGCGTTCGGAAGGACACTGATGCCAGCTTGCAGCAGACTTCTACCCGACAGTCAAAGCCGCATTACGTCACAAAAGTGCGGATTTTCAAGGAAGAGGGTTTAGGGCGCCGTTTGGGACAGAGCCTAAGTGGCTTGGGATTCGTTTTAAAAACAACTAGTTTCAGTGATTCCGAATCGACTCTTTCTTTTGAGAGACAACAACTTTAGACACGGCGCACATACACTTTCAGATTGAGAACTTCGAGGGGATGTTTTTATTCACTTAGAGATACACACTGCATTAAAAGTAATATAATAGGGCCACTTTAAACTATTCTCAGAAATATACAAGTCATAGTTTCGGGTGCTAAAGTCTATAATCATAAACAGCCTAAAATCAGGCTTTTTTTAATTAACATTTTTACATAATAACAATTCTTAATAAAATAATACAAATAAATAAATATTACAATAATATGTATAGCTTAAATAAACATGTTTTTATATTTATGAATATAACCTAATATATTTTACATTTATAAATATATGGCGATGTCTTACTGTGTGTTTCTTTCATTTGCAGCACTTTATGGCATCCTCTTTGCTAAGGACAAAGAAGCAGCATTTGCTAACTACCGCATGTGGGAGTCACTCGGTTTTGTTATAGCCTTTGCTTACAGCACATTCATCTGCCTGTCCACCAAAATCTACATCGCTTTGGCCGTTCTTGCCCTTACCATGGTAACTTACCTATATGTTGAGTACAACGAATACAAGCATCCAAGCCCACAAGTGACCTTTGACGACTTGCAGAAACCAGAAAAGACTGACCTCAAAGAATTTAATGATAAAAATGAAAAAGATATCATCGCTCAGACACAAATGTAAATAGATTTTAGTTGATATTTCTGCACTAGTAAGTATCTCAGTATGTAAAATGTTGATTTCTTTGAAATGTTGAGATTATTTTTCAGTATGTATTACAGTGTTGAGAAGCTATTCTGTTTTTGGATGTAGCATGTAAATGTTTTAATAATTTTCTTTATTATTATTTTTTATTTCTGTACAAAAGCACAAATTATTTCTTTCAGTAGAAATACTTTTTTCTTTTAATATGTTTATTGCATTCACCTCATTTGCAGCAGGCCAAATGCTATGTTAAATGTTATCATGTCAGGTTAACATGAACAAAGTGATTAAGAGATCATATTAAGAAATATGATCATAAAGTATATTTGTATTATTGTGAGATTGATGTTTATATTTAATAAAGCTGCTTTTCCCATAAACATTGCTTTGAATTAAATAACAGTATAATACCAGTTTCCCATTGCATCGTGCTGAGTCAAAGATCACATCACAGGATGAGAGCCAGATAATAAAAAGTCTAACCGAGAACATTAAAAATAGTGTAGGGAGTTATATAATAATCTTACTATAAAATATAATAATCAATTTAGACTGAATGTTATGCGAAATGTAAATACTGTCACAAGATTAAAACAATAGAAGTAATTCTGCACAGATAATAATCTTTATCAGCAGTGTCTAACTCATATAGATAGTTTGACTGAGTGAGTCCTTTTTTACCAAAGAAAAAATAAGGAATCAAAGAATAATTTCCAGATTACACTCCTCCTGAAACAATGGCTGTTAGAGTTGTTATGTAAGTAATGAACAACATAACAAACAGTGAATCAAAATAAAGCAATTGAATCGTACTCTGTGCACCTGGGTTGTAATTCAGACAATAACTCTGGTTATGCATCTCTAAATGACAGTATAATTTTGTGACATTCACATTCGCATCTTATCAGAAATATTTTTATGACAGCACTAAAAAAAAACTTTTAAACATTTACACAGCTGAAGAAAACAACTTTAAAACATGCGTTTAAATTCGGATAAAATGTACAAATATTCTGTGTCCACAGGACATATTCCAAATAAACAGTTTTAGGAGATATTTATGGGCTAACAATACGGTGAAATTCTGATCCATACTCTTCAAGTAAATATTTTACATGACAAACCTCCAATTTTACTAACCTTGACAGAAATGAATTAATTCCTCAAAATAATGCTAACACCTGGAATACAGGATCTCTGTATGCCACTGTCACTGTATTTCTCTAATAAACTAAGGGTACACATAACGTAATGCTAAATGCAGTACACCATGTGCACTTTGAGTTGTGACCAGTAGATGGCAGCATCCTCACTAATAGCAAACTGGTTCTAGCCAGACCTTTTTTTGTAGGGCTAGGTGTATTTTTATCAATTTTTTTTTCTTTTTGTTCTCATACTATTCGGGTCTGAACATATGTTCGATCCTGTGTGGGATAGAGTACAAAAATAATAAAATTATCCAGATAAATTCTTTTCATATAGCTAAATTGAGCCAGTTAATAATCGATGCAGTTAAAAATGCAGTTAGACACGAATTATACATGATTTGACTATTTCATTTATAGGATAACGTCTTTTTAAAATGCACATATACCAGTATTTCCATCCCCAGCGTAACAATATTGAATATATAATTATATAAATATGAGTTTTATACCGTTTTGGTTAACCGCTGTTTGACACACAGGGACGTCACCTGCTCCGACCTAGCAAGGTAGTCAGCAGCTCACATGCCGCGCTTTTATTCAAACGTTTCTTGGCAACGAAAGATGACCGGAGCAGAGGACAGGACACACATGAGAAACAACCTGTCTGACTGGAACTCTGTCTGTGGAGGACCTACCAGGCAACAGAGGTCGTTCAGGTAAGACAGATTTATGCAAATATACTTCACAAACAATTTTAAACCTAAAAAAAGTGTTAAATTACACATAAGTATGTAACGAGATGCACTAAACATAGAAATGGATGAAAAAATTACGCTAGCAATATAAGGTCTGCTTTATTTCGCGGGCGTAATTAAATGTTTCTTTTGAGTTATATTCGTATTGTTTCTGTGTTTACATGCGCAAGAATGATCTGGTATTGGTCAATGCCTAAACGCTTTATCGTGACCGCCCTAACTAGATTAACTTAATATTTCCCGGTTTCTGTAAGCCACTGGACCAGGACTGTAGGATACTAGTGGGTCTATAAAAAAAGAAGTTCAGGGAAAACAATTAGACAAAAAAAGTACAAATAAATAGACAAAAAAATATATATATTTAAAGAGTAATTATAAATACAGTAGGCCTACAGTATTATGAATAGAACATGACAATAGAAAAAACTATATAGAAATTAAATTAAATCAGACACATTTAATAATTTTTACAATCATTGTAACTTCATATAACAACCTCTAAAATTAAATTTCAAAATCCCTGTTCTAAACAACTGGCAGATGACTGCATTAATATGTTTTAGCTTTACAAACTTTAACAGAAATGTTGGCATGCATAGTATTCACATGACAACTTATAAACTGTAATAATTACTAAGTGATCTGTATAATAAGCATTTCCAGATAGGAACAGCAGGATCCATTTGAAATTTAAACCAATGTGATTCCACTATTCCATGCAGAATTCAGAGACCTGAGTTACATGATTTCTTGGAGGCACTGGGATCTTCTCTATGGCCGAAAGGGAATGCGGTTTTGTTCCTCTGGTGTTCAGATTGCACGGAAAAGCTCCGCAGGTGGTACGCGAAGTCCTGCTGGAGCGCGGCTGGGAGGAGTATGATGAACAGGAGCGAGAGGAAGGAGACTGGAATCTCTACTGGAGAGCCTCTGGCTTCAGAAAGTCAGACTACGAAGACATCCTGCCATGGCAGAGACTGAACCACCATCCCAAAATGAGCCAGATTACACGCAAGGACTGTCTGGCACGACACATGAGGAGAATGAAGATGGCTTTCGGTGCAGCCCTGTACGACTTCAGCCCTGCTGCTTTCATACTGCCAAACGAATACACAAAGTTTCTAGGGGTGTACACTAGGAATCGCATGACTGACAGAGGGAAGTCTCGCCACTGGATTTGTAAGCCAGTTGACCTGTCGAGAGGAAGAGGTATATTTCTGTTTGAGGATATCAAGGACTTAGTCTATGACTCTTCGGTGATTGTGCAGAGATACATCAGCAACCCGCTTCTCATTTCAGGCTACAAGTTTGACCTACGCATTTACGTCTGCGTAAAAAGCTTCTCTCCTCTTGTGATTTACATGCACCAGGAAGGCCTAGTGCGCTTCGCCACAGAAAAGTACACCCTTGCTTCTTTAGAGAGCCTGTACTCTCATCTGACAAACACCAGCATTAATAAGTTTGGAATGTGCTACGCCTCGGACAAAGAGCGAGTGGGTCGAGGATGCAAGTGGACCATGAGCAGATTCCGCAGTTTTCTTCACAAACAAGATATCAACGAACTTCTACTGTGGCACCGGATCAGCAATATTATTACTTTGACTCTGCTCACAGCCGTTCCTTGCGTTCCCTCCAGCCCCAATTGTCTAGAGCTGTTGGGGTTCGACATCCTCATCGATGCCAGCTACAAACCGTGGCTTCTAGAGGTCAACTACAGTCCTGCACTTTCACTGGACTGCCCCGCTGATGTATGTGTAAAGAAAGGGCTGATCAGTGATATCATCGACCTGATGAACTACAGGACGATTGATGGTTACAGACAGAAGGGATACTGCAGGAAGAGATCGGGTAGCCGGTATTTAAGACCAAAAATCTCTCAAGGCTTTTTGTTGCCTAAGACTTTACATGAACCTCTATTAGGCAGGAATCATTCCATCTCAAGCTCTTCAAGTTCTCAAGACACTTCTGTAAGTGTTTGTGGTAGTAACAACATCAGTTATGTTACTTGGCCCATTCGCCCCGATACTAAATCCACCATACGTGAAAAAGCTCCTCAGACATTTGAGGACATTAACAGAGAGGTGGAATCTGATAGCCTGAAACTTGCCAAATTTAACAGCATGAGGCAATCGCATAGAAACGCACCATCTACCATATGCAAGTTACCATCACTTCACAGACGCAAACCTCAATCTCCAGTCGTCCCGTGGAACAGCATGACTCAAGACGGAGACTTTCCTGCTTGTCGCGTTGGCGACTTCATACTGACGTTTCCCTTTAATGAGGTGACGTGGAAAGCCTCTCAGGAACAAGCGGATGTTAAGGCTATTGTGAACGAGGTTCATAAACTCACAATTCGACTGGCATCCTCCTTTAATGAAAAAGAGAGGACTAAGATGGAAAGCAGTCCGTGCGTTGGTGTCGGGAACAAATTTGAGCCTCTGCTTTGGGGGCCGAAAGATCCACCTCTTCTCAGCAAATGCTGCTCCTTAAATTCAGAAGTCAAGTAAAATGTATTTTGTTTTTAATTATTTAAGTTGGCCCAATTTTAACATTTCTAACACTTTATAATTTTCTAACACAGCACAAGAAAGAAGAAGTGGGATGAGTACACTATATAGTAATACATATGGGTGTAAATATCAAAGAGGTAAACAAAAAAAACTTCTAAAATGTAAATACACTACCTTCCAAAAGTTTGTGGTCATTTTTGGTCAATGTTTTATGGTCTCTCATATCCACCAAGGCTGCATTTATATTAGTGCAGAAATTACAGTAAATACAGTAATATTATTGCGTTATAGCACACCATTTTCTATTTTTATGTATTTATAAAAATACATTTAATGTAATTTATTTTTGTGATGGCTAAGCTAAATCTACCGCAGCCACTACTCCAGTCTTTAGTGTGTGATCCTTCAGAAATCATGTTTGTTCAATAAAAATGTACATTTATTTAAAAACCAAAAAACTTTCTGACTCCAAACTTTTGAATGGCAGTGTAAATTCAGACAATACAAAAACACAAAACACATCTTCAGGTTTAATGCTTAATTAAGACAAGCAAGCAGCACATACCTTTGCATATTTTAATAAACTTAAAACTCCAAAGAGCCGTAACATCAGTAACATATAAGTTATCTAAAAAACAACAGTAAATGAAAACAGGGTTATTCTCTCTACGTGCCAGTTTCTGTAATATTGTGACCAAAAGAACATGACATCACATATAATTTCAGACCAAGTGATAACTGATTGAAATGATGCATTATTAAATAATAATAATACATGGCTACTTGTAGATAAAGACAAAACATTTTAATTTGAACTCAACTCTATAAATAATAACTGTTTCCAGGTATTAAGTTATCGACAATGTTACCAGCTCTCCCTTACTATTACTGGAATGCTCCTCTACTGAAACCAGAGTGTAGCAATGTAATACAATGTCAGCGCTAGGTCAGAGGGTCACAAGTCTTCACCTGCACACTGTATCAGATGTATTCATGCTGAGAGGAACTCTTAGCAATACAAGACGCCTGCTGACAGTACACGTAAAAATAAACAGGCTCAGTTCATCCGATTGTCACACAGTTTAAATAATAAATTAATAAAGTACAAAACAGCACTTAAAACTCCAATGTCTTTTTTCTTCTTCAGTATGAGGTCGGTTTAAAAAAAAAAAAAAAAACTAATAAATATCATGAAAAGTTCATTTTTTGTCCATTATAATGAGGCCTTCATTGTTCTTAATGCGAACCCTCCCAGATGAGAACTTTGTTTCTTGTCTCCCATTTGTGTAAACAGTTTTAACTGTTCCATCCGGGTACATCCTCCGCTTGTATTGTGAAGTGTGAATCTCTCTCTGCCCATTAGTAAACTCCACCACCTTTTCCCCATGTCTGTGGAAACAGTGTGTAAGGGAGCATACTGTATAAGAAAAAGAAACAAGGCAGGCAACAGGAAAGGCAGACATCTTACTGTGATATCTTGACAACAGTTCCATCTGGAAAAATGCTCTCCTCTCGACCATCGGAGCGGAGAATCTTGACTGTTCCATCCGGGAAGGATATCTCCCTTGTGCCATCAGGATGGTGTTTTTCTGTTAAATGTAACAAAGAAATGAAAAGAAAGCTTTACAAAGAAAGCAAGTAATGATCTGTTTTATTTACAACTTAGAAAACAATTTTTTAAGTGCTTGTCAAGGAAAGAAAGTCTTTCACATCATTTGTCCCAACCTCTTTGGTTGTTTGGAAACTGCACAACCTCCAGACCAGATGGATAAGTTGAGTGCGTTGTTTGAGCATCATTATAGTAGTATATCTAAATGTAAAGAGGTAAAATCGTTAACCAAGAAATTTCAAATTTAAAGTCTTTTTGATTTAGTACGTGCATTGGACTTAAACCTTTTAACTTTGCTTAAACATGGGTAGAGCATCTCTTTTTATTTATTTATGTATTTATTTATTTTTGTATACTTCTGATAAAAACAACAACAAAAAAACGGCCTAATAAATTTCTCATTCCACCAAATGCTGGATTCAATTTTTCTATCAACCTTTTAGTCAATATTGCCAAGATTATCCACCATTAATCTGGGCATAAGTTTAGATCAATCAAGCCTACGAACAATCAGTTCTAAAAAGAAATATAAAACCTGTGCTAACTTAAAAGAAACATCTCAATAAAGGTATTAAACCAAAACCAAATATAAAAATGAACAAAAGACTGCCTGGAAAAAACAAAACTAAACTACTAAGTAGTTGTACTAGTAGCAGTAGTTGTACTACTATCAATACTAATTTGTGATTTTTTGGTCCATCGTAACTGCTAAAAATAACTAAAATAGGGAACAAATTAATCTGAACTTGAAACAATAATAAATAATGAATCCAAAATAAAAAATAAAAAAAAATAATAAAAACTGTAATAATCCAGATTTGTAGACATGTCTCAAGAACAAAAAACAGGAACGGATGAAAATGCATGACACATGTAGCGTCGTGAGACAAAAACCAAAGGTTTGGGCCTGTAGGAACATGTAAGTGTTCTGGTGGATGACCTCAAAGTAATTAGTAATATTTTTAAATGTTGCAATACACCAGTAACTGTGGGAACAAGCTTGATGTGACTTCCATATTCACTCGTGACACACACCACAGTCCCGTCAGCCAGTGTACGTTTAACATCTCCATTGAAGAACGTAACAGTGACTGACTTATCAACACCGATCTCTTTCTTCGTTCCATTGCGGAATGTGATCACACGACATCCGCTCCAAAAAAGACGCTCTACCTAAATAAAAGTAGAGCATTTTTAAGTAAATATTACAAGCTTGGTGTAACTGAAATTTCTTATGTTTTTGCAAAACACTTGTTATTACCCTTCCATCTGGAAAGCGGGTTTCCTCTCGTACTTTGTTTTTTCTGCTCTGGGATGCCATTTGTGTATTACTGCAGTCAGTATGATGACAAACAAAACTTCCCTATGGACAAAAGTGTCATTATGATACTATGATGCATTGAACATTTCATAATAGAAATTGGGTCAGACTGTTCCATCAATAACAAGTGATACAATAAGATAAAACACTGTACAAGTGTGTGTTACTTCACGCTCTAATTGTGAGTGTGCTGACTTCATCAGGGGAACTATCCCTTTAAGAGAAATGTAAATACCTTTCTGCCTTGTGTAATCACGGCATTGTTCTGTGGACCGTCAGTGGAAAGTGCAGGACTCTTTCCTTTTTGGAAAAACATAACGCACAAGACTTTGCAAGTTTGTACACAGTACATCTAATATGTGATGACAACTTGTATATTAGTTTCTAGGAAATGAAGCACGAGAGAACACACTTACTCAATGAATTGTCTTTTAGCTTGTTAGCCTTGGTAACAAAACGTCCATTTGTCTGGCCATTCAAGAAGAAGAAAACCCAGATGCTTTAGACAAAATACACTGCACACTTCTGTTTTCCAGTAAAATATGCTAGAAAAAGCTATTTTATTTTTATAAATCTCAAAAGTTTATGCTTAAAACAAGAACATGTTTACTGCAAAACAATATTGAAGCACTGATTTTGTGTGTCTGAAACAGGCACAGTGATTGAATAAATATATTACATAAAACACCGGTCTGACTAAATGTTCCATTTACAGTATATTGAATAGCTCTGTGGTCATAAATTATAAACAGTGCAAACAATTACAATATAAAATCAGGATTTAACACTTACATGGTACGAAATAGAGATGGGTAGATGTATTGCACATGCATGAATTAGTTATAAAGAACTGAGTCAATTATCTGACACTGGGCTTTGAGAGTCATCATCAATTATTTCTGAGGAGCTTAAAGGCACTCAAGAACTTATTACACACCTCAACGGGTTTACAGGAAATGAGTTTAGCTCAACTAGTTGTGACTAAAACTAGTCTGGCTAAAAATGACTAAACTAAATATGGAAATATTTATTTTAAAGTCATAAAACCATAGCGCACCTGTTGTGTCTTAGGGATGAAGGGTTTGTTAAAGGGAGTTGCGCTCCTTACGTGATGGGTTCGCTCTGGTTCTTCTTTTCTCTGCTCAAACTGATGTACGACACGTGTTATTTAGTGTTGTCAAATGATTAATCGCATCCAAAATAAATATAATGTGTATACTGTGTATATTTATTATGTATATAAAAATACAAACACATGCATGTATCTATTAAATAAATAAATAAAAATTATATAATATATATAATTATTGTATCACATAAACAAAAATGTATATTTTGGATGCATTTAATCAGGATTAATCGTTTGACACCACCAATATAAATCTGCATATATATATATATATACACACACACACTGTATAACTTAACTGTATAAATATAGGTTTCATATACATGCTTAGATATTTTTACTGGAAAAATAGTGGTTTGAATTTGCTCTGACCATGCTGTGTGATCCAGACTGAAGAGCAGAGGAACCAGCGCTCTGGTGTGATCTCTTGTTCACACTGAGCCTGCTCTGAAGCTCTTGGTTTTCTCGGGTGAGAGCTTCCACACGGCTCTGGAGGAGACTGTGGGCTTGGGACCAGTGAGACTCCCTTTCCACCAACTGCTGCTTCAGAGACGAGATCTGCAGGCTCAGATCCTAAGTGCATGTTGATTTGAACATAACAAATTAAGTATTTTTGGATGCATTCACTATTGAACCAATGTAAGGATAAGACAGTATAAAAAATCAGTGGTTCCATGAAGAAAATTACACATCTATAAAACATTGCCACTGCACGAAAAGTTCTTTACCATGGAAAATTGTTCTTAATATGTTATTTACTTTAAACAAATGTTCTTTTAAAAAACTATTTAGTAAAAGGTTTTTGGGGAACCCAAAACGGTCTTCTGTGGAATCATTGTGAAAACCTCCATTTTACAACTGTTTTTAGTAGTAGTCTACTGTATTTGATAAATAAAGTGGATTCACACATTGAGACATGATTTAAAGTTGTGTAAAATGATTTTACCTGATGAGGTTCATGAAGTTCTTTCTTAAGCCTGAGCAAAGGTCTGCAGCCATCCTCACCATTATAACCATACTCTCTCATCTCTTCTCTAGTCAAATTCATGAATACGTAAATTAACAAAATAGAAACTAGAGTAAAAATCATATTATCATGTAAAATCATCATCCTTCTACAAAACCTGATTGGAGTATCTGGTTGCTCTTGTCCTGTGCCATGAGCGGTGTCTTCTGGAGTGACTTTGACTTTTGGGAACTCTATTGTGACGAGCTCAGAAGCAGAAGGTTGTCTAAAGTCACTGCTGGTCCCCCTTTCTTCAGTTTTTTTGGAGCAGTTAGTCACAGACGCTTCTAAACTCTTAAGTTCAGAATCACTGCTAAAGCTTGAAGAACTGGATGTAGGAGACGAAAAGCGATGTTCTTCATTGAATTGAGTCTCACTTGGGGCATCACTAGCATAGTCATCATCTGACAAATCCAGACTCCGATCTTTGTGATCCATGTGCCTTGAGAGGTAATGAGGCAACAACTGGTAATACTGAGAGTTGGGACCATCCTCACCGCTAGTGCTGTCACGAGAATCACTAAGAGCCAGTGACTCCATCACCTCGTCAGTTAAATTGACTTCTTTAGATGGATAACCACTCTGGCTGTGCAAATGGTAATTTGCAGTTAGACCATTTCTCTCAGGGATTTTGACAATGTGGTCATTAATCTTTTTAAAGCCAACACTTTCTTTGCTTTGTGCCAGAGCAGGACCACTTGACTTGCTTCCATTGGTTTTACCACAATTTCTCAAGACTCCAACACTCTGCTTACTTTTAAGTGAGACTGCATTGTTATTAGCAGGCAAGTCTTTGACTTTGCCTTTGTTGTCTGACGATAAAGCATCTTCCTGTAGAGCAACAGTCTTCTTTAGAGGGTCTTCCACTCCTTTTCTTTGGTCACCAAAGTTTCCTACACCCTTCCGTCCAGGACCGCTCCTATTTGGTATATCTTTCTGATAAAATTCAGAGGGATGTATCGTCTGCTGACTGAGCTTCAGTCGTGGACTAACAGAGCGTCTCCTCTGGAGTTTTTGTGAGCAGTCTTTACCCTTCGAAATTCTAGATGTTCCTTCTCCTTTACGAAGAAAATTCCTCTTCTCTGCTCCTCTGATTTGTGCATTAGTCTGGGAAATAGAGAGGATATTGCTTAAAACACACTTAAACTGTGTATGCACTTTTTAAAAACTGCTCATACCTGAATCTGATGGTGGAGAATGGGTTGGTCTGTTTTGAGATGTTCTTCAACAAAATCTTCAAAAGTTTTTTGCTCTTCTCTCAATCCTGGTCGAATAGGTCTGTGTTTAATAGATATTATTTTAAAACGTCATTTATTCCTGTATTCCTGTGATGGCAAAGCTAATTTTTATCAGCCATTACTGCAGACAAAAAAATTCAGTTACATCATTAAACGTTACATTAATTATAATCCATGGGTATTGTTTATTGTATGTTTGCATATTTTATAATTTGACATATTGTTGAAACCTTGGTAATAATGAGAAGAATTTGTTCTTGCATGACCAGCAAAGTATTCAGTATTTAATTTTATATTTTTGTTGTTCTTTTATTTATACACTAGTAACTACACCTTGATCCAGATGCTGAGTCAGTAAGGAACTTGGACTATCATCGATGCCCCACAGCTTCCATGAAACTTCAAAACATTATATTTTCACAGTATTTAATACCTTTCCTCTGGGTTTGGTGGGAGACCTTGCCTCGATCCGAAAGGGCTTAGAAGACAGTCTTCTTGTGCAGGTTCTAAAGACTCTTCTTTAATAGGAGACAAGCGTCTGAGCTCTGCTGATGGTGCAACATATGCAAATCAATTCGAAATCTCATTTAATATTCTTACGCCACATAACCGAGGTTAACCTCAAGGAACAAATCTAATGCAATTTATTTCCCCAACATTATGCAAGATATAATATATTAAAAGTGAGTGTCCGCATTGTTAAGAATATTGTACTACTATACAAATTAGCTTGGTACGGAAATGGGAGGCAAGGCAAATCTTTTAAACAGGTCATGTCCTTTTGCTATAAAAGGCTATGTTTGCCCCTCAGCTCATTTTCTTTAGAAAAAAAACCCTTCAGTCTACTCAGGCCTGTCTAGACAAGCCAATAAATAGTCCTAATAGACGAACTCAGGTGTTAAAGACAGAAGATCAATAACCATCACATTTTTTCGCATACATTTGTTATAACTTGCAGAGTATAGTCAACACACCCCACTATTGTACTGCCAGAATAAGCCCTGCTGTCATGAGATATGATCTTTGCAAAAACACGACTATGTCTTCAGCAGTTTGTTTTTTAAGAAATTGTGGATTATCTTCCTGACATTTGATCTTATCAGTGGCGCTCACTAAATGCTGTATAAAAGTTGTAAACATTAGTTGTGTTTGATGACGCCCTTTTTTTTTTTTTGTCTTTTTCAAAGCAGTTCGTGACATCAGGCATTTACTGTAACTTTTCAACAAGTAGACACTTGAATGCTTCAGCAGAGGAGGTGCTTTGCCTTCAAGTATGAGCAGCTTTAAAATGCTCTGCTTTGTTAGAACAGACATTCACAGTTGTGTCGTCTGCTGATATTACATATTGCTTTGGACCCGTGATCCCAATATGGAGAATATGGTAAACTCTACACAGTCATCGGACATCGACAAAAACTGTCAGGAGAATGTTGACCAAAACCGTGCACTGTATATTTTCTACTCTTCTGTGGTAGGGCTAGAGTTTATTTTGGGTCTCCTGCTGAACATTACAGTTATCCATCTCTTCATCTTCAAGCTCAAGTTCTGGAAATCTAAGACCATTGACATTTTCCTGTTCAATCTGGTCCTGGCTGATATTTTGTTGCTGATTGGATTACCCGTAAAGGCGTACAACTTTCAGCAATGCAGCGAACAGAAAGTAGTGTGCAAAGTACAGCTCTTTCTGCAGTTTCTCAACCGAGGAGCCAGCATCGCCTTCCTGACCATCATCTCCATTTATCGATATTATAGTGTGGTCCATCCTGGGAAGAGAAAAGTTCTGAGGATTTTGAAACGATCGCCTCAGATTTCTGTATTCATCTGGGTGCTGCTGGCAATTTTGACCATTCCGGCCATGTTGCAAAGTTTTATCAGATGCAACAGCAGTGAAAAAGACGAGGATCTGACCCCCATTGTTATACTGAGAGAAACAGTTTTTTTTACTCAGATTTTCATCCCATTTTTTGTTCTTGTGTACTGCTCAATACGGATTATCAAAAGACTCAAACAGAAGTCAGTAGGCAACAGGACTAAGCTCTGGAGAGCGATGTTCCTTGTCACTTCGGTGGTTCTCGTCTTTGCTGTCTGCTTCTTGCCATACGCCTTTACAAGAGTGGTGCAACTAAAGATCAGTGGGCCGTTGATGAAAGAGGAAAAAATTACTGTTGTTAAACTGTACGATGGGTTTATTTGTCTCTCTTATCTGAACTGTCTTCTGGATCCGATCCTATACTGCCTGAGCAGCAGTAAATTTAAGAAGCTATATATGTCAATGTATCTTCCCTTCTTGCGGGAGAAGGAGCCACCGGAAAGCTCAGAAGATACTGCAGATGACTGAACTAAGTAAAAAAGAAGATGCTTTGAAAAGGATGTTCGGCGAATTTCAGTCAGTTGATTGCAGTTGCATTTTTCTAAAACACCTTGAATAGTAAATGAATAGTTGATACATAAAGCATTGTGTCTAATATTTATTAAAA
>JAUMHP010000030.1:2810475-2838968 GCA_032361065.1 Enteromius trimaculatus
GCAATGGTTTGGCATGGTGTAGTAAAAATAAATAAATGAATAAATAGCTAATTAAAAAAAGATTATTTTTTAAATTAAATGTTCATGTTTATTCAGCTAGGATGACTTAAATTGATCAAAAGTTAATAAATATTTCAAAGAAATATTGTTCTTTGAACTCTATTCTTTAAAGAATTATTGGGGAATTAAAACAATTGCTTTCGAATGACGTTTAAAAAAAAACAACAACATTTCAATAAACAAGTTTTTAAAACTAAAAATTTCACCAAATTCTAGATTTTTTTTTTTTTTAAATAAATGCAGCCTTGTTGACATTTGGTCAAACATTTTAAAATCTTACCAACCCAAAGCTTCATAGTGTATTTATTTACTTGATCATGAATTATAAAAGGGCGAAAAAAAAGCAAAAAAAAAAAAAAAAAAGCCACAAGTTCTCATTATCACTCTTGGCCTTCACTTCCCAGAACACAATCATTTTGCTCATCTTTACCTGGGTAACGCGTAAGAGGCAACAAATCATAACGCTTCTTGTGGTCTGTGACTTGACACATCAGGTCTTCCTTCTCCTTCACACATGCGTATTTAGTTTGCCAGTCAAAGTAATACGTGCAGTCAGACTCTCCCGTAAAAACCGGCTGGCCATACTCTGCAAACCACAAGTCAGCTGTGAGTGAACGTTTGGAAAACCACATTTCCGACATGAAACATCTAGATCACATTGTTGCATTTCCTTCTTTTTGGTTCTCATCCAGTTAAACTTCCTCAATCAGGCAGGGTTAAAACAGACGCGCTGCGGTCTAATCAGCACGTGACTTCACGAGTGATTGTGTCACTCACCAGCCGTTGCATTGCACTCAAAGTTAATAATAGTCATGCGCTGGAATCCAGTGCTGCATCTGCTGCCGTCTGGATAGATTAGCGTGAGATCACCATCTGAATATCTTTAGATATAAGGAAACAAGGTTACACCTGCTCTTCAATTTGAATTTTTTTTTACTGTATATTAGTAACACAAGCTAAGGCACACCTCAGAGTTTGGTTCTTGAATCTCCCAGCAATCTTCTTCATATCACCCGGGTCTTTGCCATCACCCGGGTCTTTGACTTGGCAGGCAGATATGTATCCTTTATCATCACTACACTGTCCAGCTTTGGTCTCCCCACACACGTTCATATAGAAGATATAGGTGTCCAGACCATTTTTGGCCTCAGCCATATAGGGTTTGCCAGTAGCTAAGGATAAAGAAATATGAAGAATGTTAAAGCATTGTGTTTGATAAGTACTCATCACATCAAAGATGAATCACACCTGTATGGATTTGTTATTAAGGGTTTTGCCAAACTGTATGAAGTCATGGTAACACCTTAATGCATAAAGTGTACTTGTTCTCAAGAGTTACTGTTCTAGGGAAAATCAAACTAAGTTTCCAACAAACTGCCCTCTGAATTAACAAAAAAAGTACCAAAATGTACAATACCAAAAGACTATGATGGAAGTATCATGATATTACAACCAAGTACAATGCCAATGTCGCGCTTTTGGAAATAACATGTTTTGGATACGGCACTGTGCCAATATTACGTTTTAGACATTTTCCTCTTTTCCTGTGTAAATTCCACAGTAATTGAATATGCAATGTCATTTGTGATATTTTAGTATTTTTTTATATCACAGAATTTTTTTCGAATTAGCTTTAAATGCTGAGTTTCATTTGAAGTTTTAGTCAGTTTGTGCTTTTGTCAATTTGGATTTTTTGTTGTAGCTTTTATTTGTCATTTTAGTACTTTTTAGTATTCAGTTAATCACTCATCCATCGCTCTACAACATTAACATCGTTTCCTCTTACTAAACGAGTAGAGTTCACTCACGGCCGTGTGTCAGGTGAGTAAGGTCAATGGAGATGTCGTGCTGCTCGCTGGTCAGTGTGCAGCTGTGACTCTCCAGGTAATCTCTGTGGCAGGCGTACTCGGTCACCCACTCAATCTCATACCGACAGTTCAAGTTGCTGATCATCTTAGGGTTACTTCCCTGATAAACCATTGAGAAAACTGTGAGATGACTAAGCATAGCACATATACTGTAATGGGATGAAACACCAAGCATCTTCTTACCGCCTGTCTTGCAGATGGACAAATGAATGTAATCGTTACTGCTGGACTATGGCCGTTACAAAAGGATGGGCTTTCTTTGACTCCCTCATATCGCAGCTTTAATCTGGAAAATAAAAAGGCATCAGTTGCTGCAACTCTTTTCAACATGATAATGAGAAATGTTTTTAAGCTGCAAATATGCATATTTCAATAACTTCTAAAGAATCATACGACACTGAAATATTCGCTGCTAAAATTTCGACTTTGTATCACAGGAATAAATTCGATTTTACAATATGTATTAATTAAAACAGAAAACAGTAATACTTTACAAAAGGGTGTCAAGTGTTAACATTAGCTAATGCATTAATTAACATGAATAAACATTGAACACTGCATTTATTACACTCTTTACTAAGCTTTGTTAATATAAGTTAATGAAAATACCAGTCTTTCACTATTAGTAAATGTTAACTCACAATGCATTAATTAATGTTAACAAACAAAACTTGTAATTTTAATAACGCATTAGTTAATGCTGAAATTAAATTAAATTAAATGCTGTAGAAGTATTGTTCATTCTTAGTTCATGTTGATGAACTTTATTGTAAAATGTTACCCAGAAAACAAGTATTTGTTATATTAATAATGTCACTGTTTTTACTCCTGGTGAGTTTAAATGCACCAATCGTAAACGTTTGAATGGTACTGGTAAAGCATCGGAATAATAACCTATTAGCTATTTAATTAGCACATACTTGTCATTGGAGAGCAGCTCGAGCTGATGAACCGGCTGACCCATGTCGAAGAAGTCTTTGCCAGAGGTGAGACAGGCGCCAGATCCCTCGGGACAGGAGCTTTCAGCACGGTCTGGATGGACAAACAGCATATTAAGTTATTTGCATTGCACTTTCACACGCTTTAGTTATTTAAATAAGAACCTGCTCAGATGCTTTGCAGATTGCTTTGGGTGATAAAGCAGCTATGTAATCGTGTTTGTTGATTGGGCGGAAAACTGTTAAGACCCTAAGGGGTGTAAAAAAAAAAAATAATAAAAAAAATAAAAAAAGTGTCCAGTAACTCACCAAGACTTCTGCATATATTAATGTAGAAGTCAGTTTCATCATCAGGGTCGTCAACCAGGTATCCGTCTGAGAGTTTTATCAGAGGGTTGAGGTCATGCTTCTTTCCATCCGAGTCAAAGACATAGCAAGGGACCTTTAAAAAGAGACAAAAATAATGCATTAAGCGGCGTTAAAACAAATACTCCGAGAAGACATTTCCTCGGCATAAATAAGATATTAAAAGAAATATAGCTGTCGAATGATTAATCGTATTTAAAATAATTTTTGTTTTTACATAATATACTGCATATGTGTGTTCTGTGTAAATGTATTATGTATATGTATATGTAAGTGCACACACATAATGTATATATTTTACATGAATATCTTTATCTTCATATAAAATGTATATAAATATGTTTCATAAACAAATTTTTTTTCTGAAATATATGCATGCGTGTGTATGTATATACAGTATACATAATAAATACACACATTTCAAACACATGTATTATATAAACAAAAACGTATTTTGGATATATAATCATTTGCCAGCACTAGTATGAAAATGTGACTGGTGATTGGATTAGTATATTAACAGAATCAGGGGTGTTATTTCAACTGGGGACGGGGGGACATTTCCCTCCTCTTTAAAAAAATTATGTTCGTGAATAGTTTGAGAGAATAGAAAAGTTTTGAACATTGTCATTCTTGATGGAGTATTGTAACAGAGCGAGTGAGACAGGGACAAGCAGTAGTCCATTAATTTGTTCATTAAATAGGCTTAATGGTGGTGGTTTATGTATTTTCAGGTAATTACAGTAGTTAGTTTGAAATAAGAAAACACAGTTTAACAGTGGAAATTAAGTCTCTCATTATTTCAATTTTATTCACACACATTTTTGACTATAATAAACGATTCTCTGAAATCTTGGTGATCACAGTAGCTACTATTCTTTTTGTCAGAATTGAACATAATTAACTTCATTATTTGCTGCATTTTCTATCAAAACTGCTCAAACCAGAGTTACACCCTTGAACAGAATAATAGGATTTTATTCCATAACAGTGCGCTAAACCATTAAATGTGATTTTCACAATAAGTTTATTAATAATTATTATGAATTGTTCTTTGTGTAGATTAAGCATCATCCAGGTAAATTAGACAAGCAGAGTATTAAAATGACTTGTTCAAGACTGATGCATTCACACAGACTCAAGCATTCACGCCTTCCTTCATGTTACCGTTAACAGAACTGTCATCAAGTCTCATCACCTCTACTCACCTCCTTATGTGGTTTAAATTTATCACGCCTGCAGGCAGCATACGTCCTCCACTCAAAGTAATGCACACACTCAGAGACTGTAACAAACTCAGGTGTGCCCTTCAAAGAAAAAAAAACCCTCAGATGTCATCCATGATGTGAAAATTACTGAAAATAATGAAAATGTAAATGCAAAAACATTAGCTTATCATTAAATTTTTTTTACAATTATTATTTAAATATGAATAAAACAATTTTGCATCAAAACAGCCTCATTTTTTTTGTCCTTCACACAGGAACTGCAGTAAAATTAAATACGCATTTAAGAAAAATAATCTATATTTAGTTGTAAATTTCAGCACATTCAGATTAGCAACACCTACTTCCCTTTGCCTCAATATTATACCATTTTTCCATTCGTGTCATTTCTTCTTGCTCAGCAAGAAGGTGGAAGGAAACAAACAGCCTTGCAAATGTCACACTCTGTTCACAGAAGTCACTGACTAACAGTGCATGCTGGGGAGGAAAGCTCACCATTGTTTTGCCGCATTGAAAGGTGATGCTGCTCTGAATGTTGCGGCTTTTGTCGTCGCATTTCCCCGAGCTGTTGAAATCAAGCACAGCAGGCGAGACCTTCTGCAAGGAGAGCTCACCTACGGGGGGAAAAAGACCTGGTTTGAACACACAAGTGTGTCAGAGGAATAGGTCATATGCTTTTGTGATACTAAAATACTGAGACACAATACAGTTATTAAAATACCTGCTGGAAGTTATTATAATAAATGACCACACTCTGTATCACAGCTGGATTTTAGAAGAAACAAAGTCATATGTATTTTATATGAATTTAGCAGGCGCTTTTATCCAAAGCGATTTACAAATGAGGACCACAGAAGCAATCAAAGCAGTTGAGAAAAACAGACACAGCATGTTTTACAAAACTGCTGATCAAAATCCAAGTCAACTAAACATTACCAGCACTTACAATTCAGTATAGGTCTGTGTGCCACCCAACAAAATATTACAGTATGTGATCTGGAGAGGTTAAAAGTTCACAGGCCAAAAGTCTAGCAGTGCATGGGAACATATCGCATGAGTAGACTGCCTAATAAAAACTCTACAACATGATAAATGATTCCATAAACATGCCAAATCAGAGAGCCACTGGAAAAATGTAACATGTCTTGTGTAGAGAACACTAGTGTACTAACATTACAATATGCTATACATAATACATTGCAATGTCTTAACGTCTGTTTATTGTTTTATATTTCATTCAGTGTGTGCAAATCTATTTCATTAAAAAAATATATTAATATAAAAAAAATGCATAAACATTTGTGCACATATGAATGTAAAATTGTGTTGTTGCTATCGTAACATGAATTATGAAGAGCTAAAATTGCAGCTGACATTATTTATGGTTCATTAATGATACATGTATGCAGTTTATGCAACAATTTTGGCAACTGTTATCCTAGAATTTAAAAAAACGCATATCACAGTGTGCACAGTATACTGAAATACATATAGCACCAAACAGCAGACCTTAAAGAATAGTTTTGAAAATTAAGCATTACCCAAGCAAGTGTAGCATATAATTTAGATATTTATTAGTAAGACAGCATATAAAATAAATATGACAGGACTAACACTTATGATTTACGGTTTGTGATGCAACCTGAACATTTTAAATTACTGATTTTTAATTACTGATATTTAAATACTGCCACTTTATAACATTTTTCTAACTGTCATATTGTACTACTGCACCTGCTGCTAGATAACTTTGACCTACTTACTGTGAAACACTAAGATATGACTGCAGGAACACAAGATAAAGAATACCAGGATATGTGAGAGAGTGTGTACAAACTAAAATAAACCCAAACACTTTCAGACGCTTTGACACTATTGTGTGAAGGACACATTAAGGGGCCGGAAAGCCCCATAACGGATACACACTTACCACCAAAAATGTTTGACACGGAGTACGACTATAATCAGCACAGTCAACCCATCGCAGAACACTACAGAGATTACACAACGGTGTTTGGATGGTTTTTTTTACTAAGGTACTAAATAATTATGTACTCTATGTAACTGTGCTGAAAGCCACTTATTATGAACATAACAAGAAGATTCAATCATCTAGCATAACTAACAAGTCAAATGGATCTCTTTATTTAAATCGAAGGCTAACAGTTAAGAGTCCCGTTTGGTTAGTTGATAGGTTTCTGTCACATGGAGGTCAGCTGACTAGTTGGATAAGACCAAATAAACAAACGCTCTGTCATGCAGTTCTCGCTTAAGAGAGCAATGACCATGTGCTATAATAGTCCTGAGTTATATAGTTTTTATCTACTCTGAGAACAAAACATGAGAAGTATTTAGCATACTTCCTTTAAAGAGTTTTAGGGCCGGTATCCTGGATAGGGATTAGATCAAGCCAGGACTAGACCTTTGCTAATTTTGGACATTTAAGAAGTTTTAGAAACACGTCTTACAAAAATGCATTATCTGTGTGCATTTAGTATCGTTTAAAGGATTGAGTGCTTTTATTCAGCAAAAATTCATTTAAACAAAGAATCCTGAAAAACGGTATCGCTGTTTCACAAACGTTTCCCACATTGACCACAACTAGAAATGTCTTCTAAGCACCATATCAGCATATTCAAATGATTTCTGAAGGATCACGTGACAGTGAAGACTGGAGTAAAGAAGTTTCTACAAATGGCAATCTTTTTATTGCATATTAAAGATATTTTAAAAAATCTCCCAGGCTATCCTTTGAATTGTAGTCTGTTAGAAATTATGCACTGAATAAATAATAAAATCTATTTTAGGACCATTACAACTGTGTTGTACCATAACTTCCGAATAGGAAGTGATTACTGCTAAAAAAACTAATATAAATGTTTTTCTTAATCAAAATTGGCAAAAAAAAAAAAAAAAAAAAAAAATAGACAGTACAACAATAATACCATAACACCCAACAAATTAATGAGAATTAGCAGAATCTGATCATAATTTTTATATAAAGGTCTTGCATTGTGAAACCAGTGCTACTCTCTTAGATTCTTTGTCAGTCATTGTTGATTCTAATTAATCAAATAACCAATCAATTTTCTAATCAATAATCACATGAAAGAAATCCGACAATTTATAAAAGTATTTGGAATTGACTAAATTAACATATATATTACATATTATACATAATATATTTGTTATTAGATATATTATACTATAAAATGATGTTATATTATTTTAAAAAAGGAGCAGTGAACATGTTTATGCTTTAGTTTTATGAACATTGCTGTTGCAGTTTGGGTGTGCAATATTGGCCCACTGATGCACTGTACTTACCCACTGACTCGTGCAGGCCACTCTTAACATTGTGGGCACAGACTGCACTTTCTTTTCCACATTCAGTGTCTGGAGAAGAATCACAGAGCTTCAAAGTGTATCTCAAATTGTTGTCTCGGTCAATGGCCTCCCATTTGTAACTTCAGTCACACAAAAAGAGAGACATCATTTCAGTTAAATCCGTTTGCATGTTCATGATTTGCTGCAGTTACATGACCTTAATAGTAAAACCAGCCTAAATGAATGCCATTCTTTGTCTCGGGTGAAACAAGGCATCTTTTATGATTTTATTAGATCCAGGTACCTCTAGATGCACCCAGGCTAAAGGGCCACAACTGTCATTCAACTAAACAAAGCAAACTAGATCATATTTAAACACACAAAATTATTTCTTAACAACTGTTTATAAAGTATCCATAACGATTTGCCAGCAATGATTAGCATTAGGTTTGTTTATTTACTGCAGATCTCACCTGCACAGATCCTGGTACCATGGGCTGTCACCCGCCTCCACGGCTGAAGGCACACACTGAAGCAGTATGAAAGAACAAACAGTAACAGCGATTCCGGGAAACCGCTCGCGACCCATGTTTTAAACTAGGAAATAAATTAGTGCGCACAGTCCGACATGATACAGCAGTCCTTTCTGATTACCGATCATTACCGTGTAGCAGGAACCACTCACTGTCACATGACGACATGACACGTGGTACACGTCACGTGGTGCGCTTCTCTCGAAGAAGTAGAATGACGGAAACGTGAGAAAAGACCGTCCTGAATGGGCGTGGTTTAGTTTTTTTCTTTTTACTCTTTACGCTACACCCCAACCACACCGCCAAACATTATCAAACAAACCAGGGGCCTGTTCCATAAACCAAGATTAGAGTATAAGCCAGGCTTATTTCAGTAAGTCTGACTTACTGCCAGTTCATTTGTATTAAAATAAGTCAGACTATCTGCCATAAGCCTGGCTTATTTAGTAAACTTGTTTTATGGAACAGGCCCCTGGGGCCCCAGGCCATATTCCATATTTTGTAATAGTGTTATCTAATAATAAATGATTTGAGTTGATGAAATGCTTTCATCTTAGAGCATCTTAAAGATTACGATTCAAAAAAACAATTGGCACCGTAAAAAATAAATATAATAATAAAATATTAGCCAATTATTAATCTTCAATAAAAACAATAATTTACTGTTTAGCTAATCTACTTAAGGATAATTTACCGTCTCCCAAATGTATGTTTTTAATTATTTAATAGTGGAAATTTATTTATCGCAATGTGACGAATTACCAGTCAGAATCTAATAATCAAGATCATTTGTATCTACATTTGCTTTATAGTCAATGTTTATTTTTTATTTTAATAGAACAAAACATGTCAATGAGTGTGTCTTAAAAGGACAATACAGGTTATAAGTTATTAATATAACTACATAAGCTCTAAATATAAGTTCTAACTTATTTAATTCAGTTAGATAAAGTAAAATAAAAAGATTACCTTTCGGTCATTCAGACTACATAAAACAAGTTAATTTCGTAGATAAATACACACACACACACATATATATATATATAGTTAATTTAAAGCAACTGGCTCCAGATTAGTGTGTTCCCAAGTGTATGTGTGAGCCGCCTTGCGCCCCCTTGTGGCCGACATTTTTTTTCATCTGAACATTTAAAACCTACTGATACTTTATGGGTCTTTCAAAAACTACCAATGAGTCATTGTTACAAAAAACGGTTGAGTGTGTCTTGTGTAGCCAAGATTTCTGTATTCCACATAGGACATCATGACGTTAATGAGGCCAGTGATGCACAGATGTAGTTAAAATCAGCAGTACATTTATGATTGTGATACCTGTAATAGCTATAAGGGTGTGTAATAACCATGTAGTTACAGTCAGGATGGCCGAGCGGTCTAAGGCGCTGCGTTCAGGTCGCAGTCTCCCCTGGAGGCGTGGGTTCGAATCCCACTTCTGACAACAACCTTTTTCCAAAGCTATTTCACAATATCTGTAGCTGATCTTTTTATTGTGCGTTCCAACAGAACTACAAATTTTAACATTTTCACAAACAAGAAAACAATGTGTTAAACAACACAATCAAACAGAGGTCAAATGTCATTTCTTATAATTACTAAATAAACTTTTGCTGCTTGAAACTTTAAGGCATCATAGCCAACAGCCATCAATAAACCGAGAGTATATTTCATTAGTCACATGCCCAACAAAAAGCTGGAAATCTATAATCTATAGATTTATTTTTTCACCAAAAATACGATAAAGTTAAAATCTTACTGTGGCTAGTATGATTGAACAATACAAATTGTGCTCCATAAAACAAAATGCTCCATTTCCACAAAACACAAATAGAACATCACTACTGAATCAAAAAATAAACAATTAAACCCAGCTATTCCAAAGCTGGACTGTTCTTTACGGGCAATGTCGAGCGTAACTCGCAGCATCTGTTCTAAAATAAAATAATTGAAAAAATTTATAAGTTATTTAAAAGTTATAATAAATAAAAATAAGTTATACATAATTAGTATACAGGAAATTAATCAAACTTTTCTTACTTACAAAGCACAGGCCATGTCACATCAGCTCACCTAAGATTAAAAAAAAAGTAAGCCACATGTTATTAATTTGAAATATTAAAGTAATATAGAATAAAAGAAATAGGTAAAGCTTTAAATTAATTCAAAGGTAGTCTACATTTCCTGATTACATCAACCAATGATGAATATTATAAGACTATTTTTAAATACCAGTTTACTACCAGTCAAAAGTCAAGTGGACAAACTTAATTTTATGTTTAGAGAAGAAATTATTTCTTGAATTATTTTAATCCAGTAGGTGGCACTATCACCAAACTTTAACGGCTCAGATTAAACTACTGTAGTAGTAACACCTACTATGGTGTTTTAATATGACAAAGCACTACAAAAATACAAACTAATTGTTTTTTAGTAAAGTCTAAACAGCTAGCTTCACTGAGTAGTGAGAACTTCACTGCGTAGTGAGAATCACAACTGTTAAAAAACTCTTGTGAGCTAACTTCACAATTAAAATGTTTTACAACAGTGACATTGCAACTCAATTTACAGTACTTCAGATTAAAAAAAGTTGACTAAAGTAAAATAATTGTGTTTCTAGACCAAAGAGCTCATAAGCTATAAGTAGAAGTTGACTGATAAGTTTGTTTTTATTTTTATGTATTTTTCAGCACCAGTATCTTGGAGAGCAAGATGGCATGTGGCAAGTTTAATGCCAAATAAATGTACTTTTGTAATTTATCCTTATTTAGCCGTATATATTACAAAATGACAATATCATGCAGTAAAAATATTGACATCTTGACCTAACTGATCCATAACTGATCCATAAATTGTTGAAAACACTGTTAAAAATTAGAATTAAGATGTGTCCAAACATTTGACTGGCAAACTATGTATTGTAGACCATAACGACAGAAAAGAACGTTAAAGGGATAGTTCATCCAAAAATGAACATTTGATGTGTATCTGCTTACTCCCAGGGCACCCAAGATGTAGGTGACTTTGTTTCTTCGGTAGAACACAAATATTTTTAACTAAAACCGTTGCAGTCTGTCAGTCATATAATTGAAGTCAATAGCAATCAAACGTTCCAAAGTCAAAACAAAGAAAAAACATACACGGATGTAACCAAATAAACCCCACGACTTGTGACGATAAGAGATGTCAAGGTGTTAAGAGATGATCAGTACTTATATCATTTTTTACCTCTTATACACCACAATCTCCTTCTCTCCTTAATGCATTCACAACATCCGGCATGTGAAATGGTCACATAGATATCTATAGATTCCTCATAAGTGACTGTTTCTATGAGATGCGATACCTACATCTAAATCTATGTGACTGCGTCAAACTCTGGATGTTAAAATTTTTTTTTTTGAAGTTTTTTGCAAAGGCTGATCGTTTCATGTCTTAACACCTCAATGTATCATCACAAGACGATAATTTGGTTCCATCCGTATATGTTTTTTCTTTGTTTTGACTCTCAGAGCTTTGGAACGTTTGATTGCTATTGACTTCCATTATATGACTGACAGACTGCAACGGTTTTAGTTAAAAATATTTTTTTGTGTTCTACTGAAGAAAACAAGGTCACCTACTTCTTGGATGCCCTGGGGTTAAGCAGATAAACATCCAATTTCCATTTTGGGGCGAACTATCCCTTTAAATTAATACAGTAGATCATAGTACGTTCATCATTACTCTCACTCACATTGTTTGATACCTGATGTACCAAGCGTTGCCCTCTCCACAGGTCTGAGATCTTCATTGCTGTTCATAGGGTATGTGTTTTGGTTCCCAACAGATTCCTGAGATCTTTTATCCATTGGAAAGTTTGGCTGAGAACATTTAGCTTTGTTTCGGTGCTCCTTTATCATGGAGAAGACATTCATACTGCAGGAGATGTCTTGTTCAGATCCCCTGTTTGGTCCTTGATCTTGCTGAAACCTGATTCCAAGCATTTTATCGATATACACGGCATGATCTGAATCTACTAACTCTTTTGCAAGATTTTGCTTTTTAGTGGTTACGATGTCGACCTCCCATTGTGTCTCAGAAACATGCTGTCTGAAATGGATCTGAAGGTTGCTATGACACAAACAGTTCTGGAAGAAAACGATGGCATCATCAGACCAGTCCTGGTCTTTGGGCTTAACTCCCCTCAGTAAACAATGGTAGGTAACTTTAGGTAACCTACTAAGCTCCTCTGGAAGTTTCTTTAGCTGGCCAACATCCTGTCGAGACATAACGACATACTGCCCATAGTCAACCAAGTTCATGAGCACTGATGCGGAATCGCACTGCACAATCTCTGCCCTGCACCATTTTTTCTTCTCTGCCGATTTTACCAAACAGCTCACCCCTGGAATGAAATGAACCTCTGGTAATGGCGCCAACACTTCAGGAAGGTTCTCAAGAATGGCAGAGACTGTATCAACAATAAAAAGCAGGTCTTCAAGAATGATGTAAAATTCAGATGGGGTTGTGACGGCTGCCGCAAATCCTTTATATTCACGGTTCATTTGGACAGGGGCCTGGCATAGAGTCTGTGGCCGATCCAAGCTGCTCTTTGCAGACGTGTCTTGGAAACGAGGACAGTCAAGTGACTTATCAGGACTTTTCACTGACAGGCCATTACCATTACAAGGAGAAACATTTTCTAGCAACGTACTTGAATATTTAGTCACTGAAATTCTTTGGACGCTAACCTTTCTCTTTCTTGTTCTTCTTGTAGTCTTTCTCAAAAACTCTTTCGTTTTAATGCACGTTGGTAAGAAAGCGACTGCTTTCTTTATTTGTTTTGTTTCAACTGCCTGATTGTTTCCAAGTTCACCTTTGCATTGTTGTGTGATTAATTTGGTCTTTTGCTGGAAGGTTCTCACTTCTGTCTGAGTGGTTTCCAGTTCATATTGGCAATGCTTTGTGTATGACTTGGTCTGTTGCTGGAGGGTTTCAACTGCTTGAGCCTTGAGGATGTAGGAATCAGTTTGGTTGTTGCTCTGGAATGCTTTGGGAAATATTTCTTGATTTGGCAAATCTACATCTTTGCTTTGATCACCATCATGCTTTGATTCCCCATGCACATGGCCGTCCTTAAGCATCTCGATCCTCACTTCCCATGAATTTTCGAGCTTTCGAACGAATTCGACCATTAAAGGCTTACCAACTGCTTCTTTGATAAAAGAGTCATCGTTTTCAAAACAGTAAGGTTTTGCAAATGTACATGGAGTGCTCAATCTGGGCTGAGACAAAAACGTATTGGTTAGCATGTGAACATTCTGCCTGTCGACAGTTGCAGCATTGCCGTAATCGATAAACTCGACTGTTAAATGGCCACAGTTTGATGCGCTGGTAACGACAGCTCTGTACAAAGCCAAGTCTTCTTCATACTCGGCTACAACGAGGTCTCCCACTTTTATTTCTGTTTCCACATTTTTCATGTTATCCTTGAAGACAGTGCTGTTTAGTTCCTCACCCATCTGAAGGATGTTTGGTTCTTCGTCTTCCATTTGGACAAAGAAGCTTCTAACAGAATTGCAATGAGAGATGAAGCCCACACCTTTAAAACCTGGATCCATTTTGACAGAAGGAAGATCGCAAAGTTTTGGCAAGCTCTGATGAGGCGGCACCAATTTAATGGAGCAGGGCTTGTCCTGTCTCTCTGATTTTATTAGTCCTTTGAATTCTTCTTTGAAAGATTGCTTTGGAGGTTGCTTATAAGCCTGTTTGGTTTTACCACATCCACTTGCTTTGGAGTTCACTTTACGGTTTGAAACCTCAACACCCACTTCTTCTTTGTGGAAATCTAAGGCAGGAATTGTGACAGCAGGATCATGTTCTTTCACAACCTGAGTTGACATGAGTTCTTTGACTTTTTCATTGACATGCACATTTTCATCATGCAGATCACAAACAAAATGGCCATTTTTGTCCCTTGAAGTAAACTTGGC
Source organism: Enteromius trimaculatus (assembly GCA_032361065.1). Taxonomy (NCBI): domain Eukaryota; kingdom Metazoa; phylum Chordata; class Actinopteri; order Cypriniformes; family Cyprinidae; genus Enteromius; species Enteromius trimaculatus. Next base: position 2,824,778 of record JAUMHP010000030.1, read on the forward strand.
ACGTAAGGATTTGTTTAGGACGTCAGTCTCGAGCCATGTGTTGACCTCTGGCAAATGTTCCCCCTCGGGAACATTCGAAAGACTGCATCTCAGAGCCTGCATTGGTGTCATCAATAAGTCAACTGCCGTTGTGGGAATTGGCATAACATTTTGTTTCTCGGAAATCTGCATATCACCAAAATCGACAAAGAACACACTAATGTGCTGATGGGATTGTACAGGGTGCGTCAGAGCCCTGTACCACTTGCCATCACAGATATATTTGGCCAGGCAAACATTACCACTGCATTCCCCAGATCTTGTGGTAAAGTATTGACTTTCTTCTGCAGCTCTCTCCATCAGAAAATCAACAATCTCTGTATTCCTGTCAAGCTGGAAATAGATTTCCCAAGGACTACAAACTTGAGTAACATGCACCAGTTCTTCGCTTCCGGAACTTATGTTGAAAGAAGAGTAAACAAAGGAGCGGGGGATGGCTGATGAGAGTAGCTGCTTCGTAGTTTGCATTTCCTTGGCAATGCCTTTCGCTAGAAGGTAGGTGGTGGCCTGTTGAATAGGGGTATGAATTGTGACCACATAGAGAAGACCTTTTCCTTGCTCATAAAGGTGGGAATGAATTCTGCATATATTGGGCGAACCCTCAGACACAAAATCCCTGAACAAATTGCATGCTTCTGCACTCCAAGAACTTTCTTCAACAGGTTCAAGCAAGTTCAAAGTGCATCGGAATGCTTGTTCTTGAAGTTCCAAGAACTGTGGCGCAAGAGCTTGGATATTTTGCTTCTTTTCCTGGATAATTATGCCAAAGTCGACCAACATCAAATATAGCTTGTTGTTTTTTTCCTCTAACACACATGCTCTATGCCATCGGTTATCCTGTGGAGACTTTACAGCACAGGATACTGCAGGAGACTTGAATGCAATTGTGTGCATTTGGTAAAACGCCTGCATCTCTTCCATCAATTTGTCCAGATCAACTTTTGTGTTTTCGTTTTGGCACCAAAAATCAGATGGAGAATTTATGTGTGAGCAAATGACCCTTAATTCAGATCCAGGTTTGAAATGTATCGGTTTGAAAGCATCAGCAGAAACGGCCTTTGGTTTAGTCGTCTCACTAGCAGTGCATCTTTCAGCGTCATTTTGTTGTACCCATATTGGTTTCACTTGATATGGGTCGGGCCTAGAAGAAGTGACTTTGCAAAAGGTCACGACATGACAGACCTTTTTATTTTTTTTCTTGCTCAGACCATTTCCCTTCTCTTTACATGATGGCTGCCTTTTAACAGATGCCAATGCCGGATTGTATCTCCAATCCAGAGCCATTTTTGCTTTTGTCATGATGGTTGCAATGTTAGTATTACTTTCAGCTCCTCTCTCGAAAAGATCAACAACATATTTGCCATTCTTCCTGTGAATGACATGAACCATCAAAGTTTCTTCTGATGTGACTTGCCTAAAGAAGTTGCATGCTGTGGTTGTCCAGATGTCCTCAACAGGAGCTACATGTGCTAAAGCACATTTCAGTGCAAATTCTGGTTGAATGGCAAACTTTTTGGGAAGCTTCTTTATTAGCATGCTTGGCACCTTTTCAGTGTTCCCGAAGTCAATGAAAAACACCTCAGCTCCTTTTTCCACAGTATCTACTACAAGGGCCCTGTAGTAAAGCATGTCTTTTTCATACATTGCACAGCAAAGTGCACCAGGCACTGGGTCTTCAAGAACCTCCTCATTCAGCTGTAGTTTGCTGAAGTAATCTTTGATTTCTTTAGTCATGTTTTCAAAATCAGGATTTTGTTCTTTTGTCCTTATCCAGAAATGTTTTGGACTCTGGACATGCACCACATAACCCTCAAAAAAAGAACCGTCAGGATTTGCTTGACTAGGAACTGTCCCTGAAGTCTGGACTGCTTCCATCTCTGTTGCATGCATCTTTCCAAGGACATTTTGGAGAAAGTTGGACTTGATGTCAAACAGTTTACTTTCAAGCGGTTTAACATCAGCTTGCTCCTCTGTGTGCTTCTCAGTAGTGCTCAATTTGACCAAGTAGATGTTCTGATCTTTGTGAAGGTACTCAATTTCAACCTCCAACGCCTTCCCCAGCAAACCAGTCTTGAGAAGCTCTAGTTGTTGGTTTTTAATGGTCTCTTCTTGTTCTTCCAAGCTTGAAAGCGAACAGGGGAATGCCATGATTGGTGTTGACAGGAAGTCTGATGGTAGCTGAAGGATGTTTTCTACTTTCACTGATTCACAATAGCCACTGTCGACAAACACAACTCGGACCTGAGAGTTGAGAGGGAGACATTGCACAAATCCTCTGTGCCATTTGTCATCTTTCCCTTTGACTGCACAGAGCAAGCCAAGATTTTCAAGAGGTTTACTGCTTGGGGAACCACAACCTGATTCACATGACAATGCCAATCTGTTTGACATCTCTTGTAGGTCCTTGCTCATGGATGACAGTCGACAGTAGAACAATCTAGGGTTCACGGCTGCGGTTATGACGACTCTTACTTTTTGACCAACTTTCAGCTTTGGGCAACTGAGTGACAGAATCTCATCAAAGCCTAGTAGGCTTGATGATTTTAGGCAACATTCTTGCCCTATTTGGTTTTCAATCAAGAGATCTGGGACAGATTCGTTGCTTTGTGGAATCGGTTCCTCAATAAGCAGCTCAACGAGTAGCAGAAATGTACTAGTGTCCACATGTCTTCCAAGCTTCAGCTTTAACAAGTCACAATTAATGTCTGGAACTTCAAATAAGAGTACATGGTATGGCAGACGTGCATGGATATATCCTTTAATTTGACTGCCTATCAAGGAAGAGAAATAACTCTTTGTCAAACTGTCCCATCGGTTCTGGACTGGCAGTATGTTGGCAAAGAAGCCGCAGACAATCTTTGGTGGGATCATAAGCAGTGTGTCAGATATACAGGACAAATGGCTGGGCCCAACAATCAACACATCTCCATGGTCCAGCAAAAACACGTGGAACAATTCCTCCTGGATGTTTTGGACTCTTCCTCTGAACCAGCGACCAGACAGAGCATCTTCTACCAGACAAAGCTCTCCAACTTTAACAGAAACGTTCAATTTCACAGCATTCTGAATTTCAACTTGAAGAATGTTGTAGTCCAGTTCACAGATGGTCATATACTGACCCTGAAAGTGTACTAGTGTGTCTTCAGGACTGCAGTCAATGTGAGTCAGCTTCAGCTCTACAGGCCACAAAACACATGGAGCTGGGAGCTTTGACTCCTCTTTTGTCCTAAAAAAAAAAAAAAAAAAGCAATCTTGTTTTCAATGTTCTGAAACATGTGGAGGAATAAAATCCGGCATGGATTCATACAGTATGTTTAATATATAAGGTTATATATTTTTTTACAAGAACATTTTATCAGTCTCAAACCACATCAATCTTAAGAAGTACTATTGATTTTGTATTCAATTTATAAGAGATATGTGATTGTTTGTGAAGGCTGAAAGTCAAAAACTCCTTATGTTCAAGTGTGCTAAATTATTAGGCAAGTTTTATTTTTCCAGATAAAATTAGTGTAGAAAGAGATTAAACTTAAACTAAAAGTAAAAAATTATTAAATGCCCATTAGAAGGATGCAAAACTAATGCAATCATAGAATTACAATAGCAAAGTTAAGAAATGACCACTGGGCAGTAAAATGCTCATTGATGCACAGTCAAAAGCAAAAACAGGTGGAGAAGAAAAGACACGGTAACTTCAAAAGAATTAAGAATTAATGTCAAGAACTGGCTCAGAACCCATCAGGAACCATTAAGTCTCCAGCGACATTATTTTCCAGAACTGGATCTTCCTTGGAGTCTCCACAAGTGCAGTGTGTCAGGTTCTCAGAGACAGAGATTTTAAACTCACAGCTGAAAGGGTTAAGCCTGATTTCTTATAGGCTATATGGACGGATAAGTTGTGAGTGACTCTTGAAGGAACAACATCACATCCTCTTGAACCACTATTCGAAGAATTGATCTTCTAGAATCTAGAAGTAAGTTTGGGGAGCTCATTTTTAGTCCATCTCCTATCTTGAAACATCTGTCTTCTACTGCTAGAAGACCAATTCTTCGAACAGTGGTTCAAGAGGATGTGACGTTGTTCACATTATTTCAGCATGTTATTCTTAATAAGTGAGGGTCATTTTTAGGATTTTGTACTCAAGCTAAGTCTCTGAGAACCTGACACACTGCACTTGTGGAGACTCCAAGAAAGATCCAGTTCTGGAAAATAACGTTGCTGGAGACTTAATGGTTCCTGATGGGTTCTGAGCCAATTCTTGACATTAATTCTTAATTATTTTGCAGTTTCCGTGTCTTTTCTTCTCCACCTGTTTATGCTTTTGACTGTGCTGACCCAATGAGCATTTTACTGCCCAGTGGTCATTTCTTAACTTTACTAATTCTATCATTGCATTAGTTTTGCATCCTTCTAATGGGCATTTAATATTTTTTTTTACTTTTAGCCTGAGTTTAATCTCTTTCTACACTAATTATATCTGGAATAAGAAAACTTGTCTAAAAATTTGGCACACCTGAACATAAGGAGTTTTTGACTTTCCGCCTTCCCGAACAATTACATATCACATATATATGATTAAATACAAAATCAATAGCAGTTATTAAGATTGATGTGGTTTGGAACCGGTAAAATGTTCCTGTAAAAAAATCTAACCAGAATTTTAACTTGCATAATAATTTGTTTCCCATACGTTGATTTGTTTGTGGTGGGCCGCCACAATATCCAGATGGACCGCCACAAATACCCACCACCCGCTGCCATCAGCTCCCGCGTCTCGCACACACAAGAGTGATTTTAGCAAAACAGTGTTATATCCAAAATCGCCGCATTTGGTTGCTTATTAGTGTAAGTTTGATGTATATTGATTTCATCAAACAATGTCACTTTTATAAAATTAGGATTTAAGGAGAATAGTGAAAGTGATTCCTGTGTAGCATTAATGGGTGCTGTTTACTACGTATACTTGTTTTTTGTATGACAACAGAAAATATAATGTGATCAGCTTTATTGGGAATTCAGTTGTATTACCGTATGTGATAGTTCATTAAAACGAACATATCTGAAGTGAAAAAACTCATCTAAAGGCAAACTGGATGCAATGACATCATATATATGCTAATTAATATGTGCCGTCATTTGGCAACTAAAGAAATAAGCATTTAACCAGCATGCAAACGTTGTTTGAAAAAACAGCACAGTCTGGTCCCATTTGTTTAAATGACAACCCAAAGCCAATCTTTTTTGTGAGCACTGCACACATAGAATCTTGGTTATCAGTGGTTTGCATTCATTTTAATTGTTTTGTGAGCATCACAATGTTATGTTAGCTCCATATACTCATAAAACCAATCTGTTCAAATACAGATATATTGCTATAAAAAAAGACATATCAACGTGCATTTGATTAATCTCGGTTTAAAAAAAACTCTATCAATATTAACACTAAAATAAAGCAAATTTTCAAACTCAAACATTAATAGTTTGGCACAAACATCTACGAACATTAAGAGGGAAACATTGCATAGTTAATAACCTAAGCATTCTAAATTCAAACTAAAATGACAGTAACAAATACTGTTATTATATACAAATAATTTACTGTTTTCTGCCTTTTAACAAAAGTAGTACAGCATATGGTACAGTATGGGGCTTGTTAGGGTCACGCCCCCTTTAAATTCATTAGAACATTTTCAAGTGGACTTTTTAAGCTGGTCAGGGAACACATACATAAAATTGTATGAATTAAGACAGCACATTATTAAAGATTTTACTAAAAATAATACTAAAAATGTTATGCAAGTAAATACATGTATACAGCTGTGCACATGACAGAATGTGCAAGAAACATCAGTTAATCCTTACCTCTCCATTCGACTCTAGGCATATAAATCCAATCTAACCATGCAGTCGTGGTAAACGTTAAGGCACCGAGCACGTCTGCCACAGCTTGGCATGGAGGTCAACACACTAATAAAATAATACAACAATACAAAACATAAGTACATTTACGTGTGTAACTGCAATATTTTATTTTTATAAATTTGAACTGCACGATTATGTCACATTACTATAAAAGCACTAAAGCTAACGTTCGACTGTAAGAAGCAACACTACTACTACTACAGTTATTTTTCATACAAACACACTTTTAGTAAGTTAAACAACATAGATAGCTACTCGTATTTTATTTATGAATCAATTAAGTTAATCAGTATTCTATTCATGCCACAACAACCGTCGAACTGACCGATTGTGAGCAGTTGTATTTGTGTTGAAAAGTAGTTTTTAATTGAATACCGAAGCTTTGAATGCCGAATGTATTATATTTGAAGATTCTGTAGAATATATCAACTGAATTGTGTTTTAACGTTACCTTCTCGTACGACAAGATTCTCCGAGCGCGCGTCATGTTTTCTGGAGGTCGCGCGGCTTTGACACGTGCTGTAAAACGCTGCGTTTGTGGGCCAATAAGGAATCTTCTACATATTTCATCAAATGAAGTGGACCGAGGCTAGTTGTTGTCATACAGGTAGGTTGTTTGTTTAACAAACAAACTTAACTTTTATAGTAGTTTTTCAATTATATGTCCGATTATACGAATGCTTGTTTTCTAAACAGGTCCTTAAAAATAAAAGAAAGTTTTATCATATTCATGGTACTGTTGGGTGAACCAGAACAAAGTAAAAGCACAAAAGCATCAGGGCTATCGCTCTTAGGTCCCCATGAGGAAACAAGCTTATAAATCACACAGAGTTAAGTTTTTTGAAAATCTAAAAGTGCACAGTTTCCTGTAGGGGGTAGGTTTAGGTGTAGGGTCAGTGTAGGACAATACCACATACAGTCTACAGTATAAAAACCATTACACCTATGGAATGTCCCAATAAAACATGTAAACCCAACGTGTGTGTAAGTTTGTGACTAATATTATATATTATGATATATTATTTTAGCTTGTTGCTAACTTTCCATTTAATTTAACTAAATGTAGGCCTGAAATGTCATCACACAATACAATTTTTAAAGTGGAAAATTTTCATAAGTTTTCCATGAAGTAAATAAATCTTAATACAATAAATGAAACAGAAGCTAATGTAAAAGTTAGAATATTTTAGCACTGTTCCACAACAACTCAACACATAAACATTACATTCTTTTCCATCAGCTATTTATCAGGGCTTTTTGAAACTCTGAATATAATACAAGGCCAGCTACTGTATGTATGTAAATGAAAGGCAAAGTAGCACAGAGGAGGCTGACTGGCTCTGATTGGGTCTATAGCCGAGCTGCACAACCGGATTTCAAGGAGATGATATCCCTCTTGGTTAATCATTAAATCCCAGAATCCATTGCCAGTCTTCTGTAAATAAGATAAATGGCCTTAAGGCACTCACCTCTGTGACGCATCATTTCAGAGGGAGCAGAGCTTTAATTAAGACTGGAAGGTGTTATCTTGCCCATTCTCGGATTAATGAACTTTTCCAGGATTAATGCTATATTTAACGGTTATTATTAGAGTCTCCATCATGCTACAGATTTATTTTGTGAGCATTTGTTTCTGAGGAAAGAAGAAAAGCAACACACATAGTTGACAAATTGTTTAAATGTTTTTTGGAGATTCATTGGGACGCTTCGGAGATGCGTATCATTTCAGAAATGTATATATGCACTGCCAAACGTTAGAATGGGCTGTTGATTTTGGAATGTTTTAACAATTTAGATTTTGAGGGGCACTTTTTTGTATTATTTGACTTGGTGGTTTTCATTTTGCATTCCAGTTTTTCTTTTTAATTTCTCCTTGAACATGCCAATGAAAAGAAATATAGGGAGTCCATTGAAGAATGACACGTTTCATCAACTACAAGCGTCGCAGACAAAGAGAGCTTGCAAAAACGCAGATGACCTCCACGCTACAATTCTTGTTGACCAAGACAATCTCGGGAAAAACATGTTTTTCAAAGCCAGGCTTGATGAGGAGGAGGATTCTGGCATTAAATCAGGTGGGAAAATCATCTTTGTTGTAAATTGTTTTCAAACTGGCTTTGATTAAACCACTGCTATGCTTTCAGATGAAAATTCTCAATCTGTCGTCAGTTTGTTTAGTAATTATACGGTATGAATAGTTTTGGCACGCATCATAGTTTGAAAGCTATGTATGTTATTCATTTGGCAGAAGCTGATGAAAGTAATGGAAGCATTTCCTCTGAAGAGGACTTGGGCCACCTGGATTATTCTAAGACGTTCTCTGTCAAACAAACTGTGCCAAAGAAAAGCATCAGTCAGATCATCAAGGACAAGAAGAAACAGACTCAACTTACTTTACAATGGTGCTCACCGTTTCTTGTTTTAATGAAGCTTGCCATTCTAAGTAATATACAGTGGAAGCAAAGAATGATAATATGCTTGTGTTTTGTTGTTTTACTAGGCTTGAGGAAAATTACATTGTTTGCGAAGGTGTTTGCCTGCCACGGTGCATCCTCTACGCTCATTATTTAGACTTTTGTCGGAAGGAGAAATTAGATCCTGCTTGTGCTGCCACGTTTGGGAAGGTAAGAGGAGCTTTTATTCTACAGTTATACGTTTATTAGAAACGTGGCACTCTACTGAAACCTATTGCATTTTAGGTTTATTTTAGTTGATGTGTAGAAAGCAGTCATGATGAATATCTGGTAAAACGTTGTGCTTGTCAAATAAGCACAGTATTAGACAAAAATACAAATTGAGTTTGTATTTACAGTGCATTGAGATCGATTGTACTATATGTTAGAACTCCATCGTTGTCGTTTCAGACCATAAGGCAGAAATTTCCTTTGCTTACAACACGAAGGCTTGGAACCAGAGGCCATTCGAAGTAAGAGAGAGTTAAATGGCCTGGTTACTAATTGAAAATGTTATTTATTAAGATTTAATTTTCCATTTAAATGGTTACATCTAAAGCTCTCTGTGTTTGTCTTTCAGGTATCATTATTATGGTATTGGAATCAAGGAGAGCAGTGCGTATTATCACTCTGTGTACTCTGGAAAAGGTTTGACACGGTTAGTTTTGACCTTCATCCCTTCATTTCAGCGTCAAATTGCAAGTCCTTGAATGTTTTTGAATAATCTGTGATGTAAGTGATTTTTTGCAATGGACATACTGAGACACAATAAACTTTTGATTTATTAAAACATTTTTTGAATGTTTTATCATATCATTAATGCCTCTTATATGTGTTGCACAGATTCTCTGGAAGCAAGCTAAAAAATGAGGTTGGCAGTTTAATCTCTTCAGTGTCACATGGTCCTTCAGAATTCATTCATGCTGATTTGATTGTTATCAATATCAATATTAATGCATGCTTGCTGAATAAAAGTATCGACTGAATAAATATGACCCTAAACGTTTGACCCTTAACTATTTTGTGGTGGAATATTTATGCATCTTGCAAACTGTAAGACCTTCCACATGCATTGCATGTGTATGCATATTTTGTGAAAAATGTCATTTTTAGTTAACTCAATAGCAGAATAACATGCCTGCTCTTTATTATTCACAGGGGGGATTCACCAGAAAATACTCTCTTAGTTCTAAAACAGGAACCCTTTTACCTGAATTTCCGAGTGCACAGCATTTAGTGCTTCAGGAATCTGTTTCAAAAGATAAGGTTTGTTTATTTCTACGGAGACCCATGTTACAAAGTGCTGTTTCTACATCTAATTTACTAACCTCAGATTCTGTTCATTTGTTAGGTCGACACATTGATTATGATGTACAAAACCCACTGTCAGTGCATTTTGGACAATGCCATTAATGTAAACTTCGAGGAGGTGCAATTTTAAGCTCTTTAAAGAATCTCCAGTCATGACATCTAGATTCTAGAAATGTAATCAATCCCCTTTGTTCCAGATCCAGAACTTTCTACTTCACTTCTGGCAAGGAATGCCTGAACATCTCCTGTCACTGCTAGAGAATCCGGTTATTGTGGACATCTTCTGTGTGTGTGACTCTATACTTTACAAAGTGAGTGTTTTTGAGCCATATCTGAGTGAAATTTATGTGTCAGTGTTATTGTTGTCCCAAACCTAGGCTTTGAATCCTAACATAAAAAAATCCATTGCAGAAATATTACATTTTTAAAGCTTTAATTTAAATATACAAAATTATTATTTACGCGAAACATTTAGATAATATTTATTTGTTGTTAAACAGTTGCTCATTGACATCACGTAATGTTTGACTTAAACTTTCTGAATTATTTTCCACAGGTTTTGACTGATGTTCTCATCCCTGCTACTATGCAGGACATGCCAGAGAGGTTTGTCTATTAAACTGCTGCATAATATAATACTGTACTAATAATTTGGTTCATATGTAGTCGATTCAAAAAGATGTTGAATTTGAGGCTGTTAAGTGTTTTTGAGTGAGTTTAGGGAAATATCTCCAGTCTTTTGGCAGATGTTCGAAATTTTGCCAAGCACTGGGAACACTGGATGGTGTCTTCCTTGGAGAATCTTCCGGAAATCCTTTCAGAAAAGAAACTGCCGATAGCGCGTCGATTTGTGTCGTCCTTAAAGAGACAGACCTCCTTTTTACATCTAGCACAGGTAGATACGTAACACAGAAGCATCAGCTGATCTTGCCTTTGGTCATTTCTTTAATAAAAGTGCAACCGTAATAGATTGATATTATCTTTTCAGATTGCAAGACCTGCACTTTTTGACCAGAATGTAGTGAATTCTATGGTGAATGATATCGATAAGGTGGATCTGAACAGCATTGGTTCTCAAGCTCTCCTTTCAGTTACAAATGACCAAGATTCAGACTTCTACTCTGAATGTGAGTTACTAATGGCTTTTTTAAATTTCGTATGCTGAGCATCAAACCATATTTACGATTTCTTGATCTTATCTGCTAGATGACTCAATTTCAGTGTTTCAAGAGTTGAAAGACCTCCTAAGGAAAAACGCCACAGTAGAGTCTTTCATTGAATGGCTGGACTCAGTGGTCGAGCAGAAAGTTATTAAGGTTTGTCACGTTTCAAGCTTACAGTATTTGAGCTAGCCGTGACCGGTAATGTTAAATTTGCATATTATCTTTCTTCCAGCCCAGCAAACAAAATGGTCGGTCGGTGAAGAAGCGAGCTCAAGATTTCCTTCTGAAGTGGAGTTTTTTTGGAGCACGAGTGATGCACAATCTCACCCTAAACAACGCTACTAGCTTTGGTAAACCTTTAGTATGCATCATTCAGTTGCGTTCAGATTCTCTCTATATAATTAAATCGTTATAGTATAATAGTCAAATCTGTACTATTCATTCAGTCCCTTCTGGGGATCCACTGCAGAGAATGAGCCATAAAAGCCTGTACAAACAACGCTTTATCTCGCGTGTGTGCCCTGATTAGGGAGCGACCTTTCTCATTTGTTGACCCTACAGGTGTTCACAAAGCCAAACAGTATCACCTGGAAGGACACACATTTGACCTCAGCAAAGCTTGGGGAAACCCGTGGGAAACTCTGATTGTGTGCATTGCATTGTAGGATTCAGTTCTCTGCATAGTGTGTTTTTTTTGTATAATCATTCATTCAGGAATACTATACTATCAGCTGCTAAAATAGAACAAACAGTGTGCTATTTTGAACAAAGCTAGAGTTTATGTGCAGCTGAGTGAAGCTGCTTTTAATCAAAGATTGGATGCCTTGGATTATGGTGATAAAGATTTAAAAAGTGATTTTTGCAACATATACTAAAAAAATTTAACCTGGTTTAATGTCATTTACAGGTTCGTTCCACCTCATTCGGATGCTTTTGGATGAGTACATTCTGCTAGCCATTGAAACACAATTCAATAACGACAAAGAGCAAGACCTTCAGAATCTGCTGGAGAAATACATGAGGAGTGCAGGTATCGTAATATTGTTGTGTTATTTATAGGTGTATTAATAGGCCCAATAGTAGTTTATTACATTACTGCTAAAAAATAAGATTTGTTAATGTTTTTGTAACACCAAGGCTGCATTTATTTGATCATAAATATTGTAAAAACATAAGGAAATATCATTATGATTTAAAATAACTGTTTTCTATTGTAATATGCTTTAAAATGTCATTTATTTCTGTGAGAGAAAAGCTGAAAAGCATCATTACTCTGGTCTTCAGTGTCATAAGATTCTTCAGAAATCATCCTGGTGTACTGATTTAGAGTTTGAGAAAGATTTTAAATAATTAATAGTGTTGTGCTGCTTAATATATTGGAAACAGTGATACATTTCTTTTATGAATAGGAAGTTCAAAAGAACAGAAAATATTTTGTAACATTATACGTAACATTATACGTTACTATCACTTTTGGTCAACTTAATTTATCCTAGCTGAATAAAAGTATTTATTATTTAAACAACAAATACTGACCCCAAATGTTTCAATGTACACACAATTGTCTTTAACAGTTAAATGTGATCTTTTCATTGTGACAGATGCAAGTAAAGCTACTTTTACCGCCTCCCCAAGTTCCTGTTTCTTGGCCAATCGCAATAAATCCGGTGTGGGGTCCAGTGATTCGACTGTCAAGGACGAGAACCCACCAGGACATAATTTCTTGTCGCTTACAGCGGCACAGCAGGGGCTCGGGACCAATGCTGTTGTGTACCATAGTGCCGATCCGGACAACTTTACTATATCTGGTACTTGAAAACAGCAGCTCACATCAATTTAAGACATTTTTATGTTTAATATAGTTAAAAAAGTTTATTATTGAAAAGTTATTATTGACTATAGAGTGCAACAGGCACTTTTTCAGAAATCTTAGTAATGTTCCTATTATTTTTTCCATAAGGATATAACTTTTTTTATGAAAAGTGAGAAAAATGAGACGATGAATTGTTTCAAAACCAAAAAGTAAAATTAATTTAACAAGATGGTCAAAAGATTTTTAAAGCATTAGTACATTCATAAATTATTTAAAAACAATAATATTATTTTTGTATCGTTGCTTTACAAATTAAGTGCTCTTAAATTCAAGCTAATTTAGTGTAAACCTAAAATAAGTGTTTATATTCAGACTATTTAGACTGGTTCGGGTAGCTACCGCTGTGGAGTAGCCCAGTACCTGCATTCATCATAGACATAAACAGAGAGAAGTAGTTCTGGCTACAATATTCTTCTGCAAGACCACACAGTTCTGTTTATTAACCACTAGAGCTCCAAAAATTACAGACTGCAGCTTTAATGTAACAATTTATATTAATTACTATTATTTCTCAGGTCAAATCGATTACTCGCAGAACAGCGCCCCCCTGATGACGCCCCCGATCTCTCCTGCCATGATCAACCGTAGCAGCGTGATAAACCAGGGCCCGATGGCTGTGAGGCCGCAGAGCAGCTGCCCCATCCAGCCTCAAGTGTCCTGCCAGACCTTCTCCGACAACATGTACCAGAGTCTGCACAATGCTAGTTCCGGCTCCTATCCCAGCTCGTCTTACTACCAGCCTGTGTTCAGAGCTCAGACTCACACTCCAACATCAGCCTATCAGGCCCGCGCTGAAAGTGGCCGCTACGCACCCTTCTCTGGACACCAGCTGACCAAAGACTGCTTCAGCAGCAGCTGCCCCGTGTCTCCGTACAGCTCGAGGGTAGCAGCGGCTGGATACGCAGCCTCAGGTGACCCTGTGATGGATACTGAGGGCATACAGCTGCTGGACACCACAGCGTATGGCTTTGGAGGAAGTGCTGCCGGCGGAGATGGATGTTCAGGTCCGGTTTGTAGCTCTGGGCACAATGGTGAGAAAAGATGAAATATTGTTGACCAGTTTAAAAAAATGTTTGAAAAAATATACACGGCTGTTTAAAATTTGGGGTCAGTAAGATTTTTTTTTTTTTTTGGAATCTTCCGGGAATTTTTGGAAAGGTTTACCAGAAATTTTCCACACCTTTGCATCCCTATTCCAAATCAATTTTTTTTAAATCTTGCATGCATTAGTTTTACATAAAATATTAAGTAGCACAATATTGATAATAATCAGAATTCTGCAGCAAATCAGCATATTAGAAATATTCAAAATAAAATATTCAAATAAAAATCAGTTATTTTAAATTGTAATAATATTTCACAACATTACTGTTTGTACTGAAAAAAAAATCTGTATTATTGTTTTACTTTTTAAATCATTATATATATA
>JAUMHP010000030.1:2839068-2852000 GCA_032361065.1 Enteromius trimaculatus
AAATCTGCAAAAATGTCAACAATTCTATGTTTTTCTGTCAATATGGGGTGCTGTGTGTACATTAATGAGGAAAAAAATGAACTTAAATGATTTCAGTAAAAGCTTCCCAAAAGCTTCTTTTCTAAGGGCATAATATAAATATTAAAAATATTATTTCTATTTAATATTTCAATTTATCTTTTTTTGTTGTTGTTAAAAAACATTTCATTTTCCTGAAGTGCTGTGTGCTGTCCCATAGTCTTTTTAGCCTCTTATAAATAAGACATAGAAACAAAAACTTCAATGGAGGGCTCAGAGACCAAGGACACATCTGCCCATGTGGTCTGCAGAGGCACAATCAAATCACGTTATATTGTGTTGCATTGTCCACCGACTGCCCTTATCACCCCACCCGGAGCTGAAAAACACTTTGTTTGTCAGCTAACCCATTTGATCCCAAACGCACATACACACGTGCTAGTTGCCTCTCTGATGCGTTTCAATCAACAAACACTGATAATGTTTTAGGAGCCCATTCATGACTTCATACTACACAAAAAAGCTTTGGCCTAAGGGTGTCCTCCATTACCCAGAAGCCCACACACAGCCCCCCACTTCCCTCGCTCTCAGCTGTCTCCTGAATCACAGGACCCAAAGATGATGGATGGCACATGACCATGACACCGCACCCTTGCGCTCTGTTATCCTCACCGTCGCACTCCTTTGTTGGAAGAGAGTGTGTGTTGTTACAAGTGGGCCACCCTAATTTTAACCACTAATGGGTCCAGCCCTGGATCCAAGTCACTGCCAGAAATAGCCCACCGACTGACAGTCATGAGTTTGACAAGGAGCCGGGACTATAGCCAAAACACATTCGAGCTGGGTGGAATTTATTGCCCCTGTGGAAATGCAGCACTAATATATTCCTCTTCAATTGTCTACCCCAATTGTGACCATTATCTGGGCTCAGTTATGAATTTAAGGATAAAGTAAAAGGAGATAATTTCCAAAAAGAAAGTCCACCCAAAAAAAACTTGAAGCATGCTTAAATTTTTTCGATTAGAAAAAATTCCAAATGGAGATTTTTTTTTTTTTAATTGTCTTGGCTATTTCAGGCTTTATCATTGCAATGGGTGGGAGTTACTGATCAACAATACACAAATTGTTAAATAAAGCATGCACATCTGTAATAAAATGTGCCTAACACAGCTCTGGAGCTGAATAAAGGCCTCCTGTAGCAATTTGTCTTGCATTTTTGTCCGTATTGCAAATGTAATAAACACTTTAATAAAATGTAATAAAAACAACTCTACAATTGTCACTACAGGTGACGTTCATTCACCCTCAGAGCCATGTGTGGCATGTTTTATTATGGATGTGCAGAAATACCTGCTCACTGCAATGATAGCACTTACTAATATAACTCGAAGAAGAAAGAAGAAAGTCATATAGACCTATGGCTCGAGGATGAGTTAAACACAGGCGAATTTTCATTTTTGGATGAACTAACACTAATGATTTTTTTTGTCCAATAAAATAAAAATAAAATCATTTTATTAAAAACTAAATTCAGTAGATTAGTATTATTACAATATGTTTATTACAATATGTTACAACACTTTTCAAAAAAATCCTGGAAAGGTTCCCGCCAAAATTTCCCACCCCTTTGCAACCCCAAATAAAATATTTTTATTTAATAATAATCTCAAGAACAATTAGCGTATGGGTTATTTTACATGCATACTCAATGGGTCAAGACAGTGGGAATGTGGCCCATGAAAATTCGAAAGGTAAGAGAGATTTTAAAACTTGAGTGTTTTAAAATTGTTTGAGGATTGAGTTGGTTGGTTCTTGTAAAAAATAAACCCAATTTTTCACATTTCACATAATTGATGATTATATATATTCTTGCGATCGTATTTGTGTAAGTGATGTTGTGTAACAACCCTGCACGTCTTGGTAACCGGCTAGCGATTCTGTACGTTAGTTCTGTTGTTCGGCTGTGGGTTTAAAGTAGTCTAATACTGTGATTGATGCAGCTTGACTGTCTGTCTGTCTCATCATTAGCTCAGTTTACACGAAGGGAAGAAGCAGGTATTTCCCTGCGGTGTGGTTAGAAAATGCTTACCTTCATGTGAGTGCCCTATTTACATAGGTTAGTTATTATCATGCTCGACAGCGTATGACATGCGGGTTGATATGAATGACAAGTTTTTTGAAAACGATGTTGTGTGCACAATGTTATTATTGAAAACGGAGGGGAGGAGTTATTAATTTCACTAAATACCCAGCTATGTGTAAATGTGGCCTAAGTAATGATAAATGATGGCTGCAGTGTTATGCTTTATGCAATGCTAAAGTTCATTACGTAGAGGTGTGCCTGATTCGCTTACAAAAGCACTGTCCACGTTAGTTTTGGTTCAAGCTTTGCGTCTGTGGAGCGCTGTAGCGGTAGACCAATCATACAGGACTGCGCCATCTGACCAATCACAGTGAGGGCTCGCTGGAGAGAGGGGTTTAGAGAAACTGAAGACGTTTCTCAATGTCAAGGAAGGATCCTCGGAAGCCCGAACTGAACCGGACCTGTCATTTCACAATTATTAGCCCTCACCGGCATTTTTTTAGTAATGTTTGCGCCGCCGCCGAAAGCGGACCTTTTCACTGACGTAATGACGCAGTAATGTGCACTTGCTAGCCTGTTCCATTTACGTGTTCTCCGAATGCTTAAGAGGAGCCTCGCCTAGCCTCTGAAGGAAGTGGCTTGGAAGGACCAGTCCTGCCAAGGACGTATCCTTGACATTGAGAAACACCTAGGGTCTTCGAACTGCTTCACACGAGTCGTTTACGAATCATTTAGAAATGGGGTAAAATAAAATCTATTTTTAGAGAAAACTAAAAGAAAACTGTTTTTTGACCTTGCATTCATGTAAACCTGTTTTATGACACTCATAAAACAATATTAGCCTCCTTTAAAATGGCATAATAGGGGCACTTTAAATTCATAAAATAAACATTCCTGTTGTCACTACCGTCACTGCTTGCCACGTATCATCAGCAATTGAACCATCTCACTTCCATGACAGAGGAGCTTGTGCGCTCCATGTAATCGCTCATCACCGCAGTGGATCGGCTCGGAACTCACGCTGAACCACAGCGATGGCCGCCATTTCCACGCCACCTGCACCCACGCCAACACTGACGCCGGTGCCAACACGAATGGCTCTCCCGGAAAAGTATGACGTTTCCCTGGGGAAATGCAAGGGATTCCTGCTGCAGTGCACCATCTGCTTCCATCAGCAACCACAGTGCTACAACAGGTCTCTTTCATTTGCTCATTACTCACCAGCAAACTTTGTGTTGCGCCACGGCGCTCTGGGAAGGACAGAGTATGACATTTCCTTCATACAACCACTTCATCAAGCAGTTTAAGGATGTATTTGATCATGCCACGGACGGTCGCGAGGCTGAGGATGAACTGTTAAATCTCCGTCAGGGCACCTCGACCGCCGCTGATTACGCACTCACTTTCCGGACACTGGCAGCTCAGACTGGCTGGGAACCCAAGCCTCTTAAATCTCTATTTTGTCGAGATTTAAAAGAGGAGTTACAGTCAGAACTCGCCTGCCGTGATAAGGGGAAAACATTTGAGGAATACATGGAAACTGCCATTAAAGTGGATAATCTTTATCTTTATAACCTCCGATCCCGCAGAGGGCGCTGTTCTGCTTCAAGCTTCCCCGCATACGCCTCTGTTACCACCGAGAAACCCATGCAGATTGGCTTCACCTGTCTCACTGAGGAGGAGCATGAGAGACGGATGAGGAACCGTCTTTGTTTTTACTGCAGTCAGGGTGGCCATTTCCGAGCTAACTGTCTCTCCAGACCTGCCCGTTCAACGAATCGCCGGGTAAGCTACTTCCCCTAGTCATCCTCCTTGTGTCTTGAAGCATGTCTCACTCTTAAAGATAAAAGTATCAGGACTAAAGCCTTTGTGGATTCAGGGGCAACTGGGAACTTTATTGACCACAAGTTTGCTAATCTTCATCATATCCCTTTGATTTCGTGCTCGCCCACAATGATGGTGTCAGCCCTCGACTGAAGACCATTAGGGAACGGCTCCGTGACCAACAAGACTGTGGAACTAACCCTAACCCTGGACTCCCAACACTCTGAAATCATACAGTTTCACATCATTCATGCACCCTATCACCCGCTCATCCTTGGCTTCACCTGGCTGACTACCCATGACCCACTCATGTCCTGGAAAGAACTACGGATTACACAGTGGTCAGCTGCATGCCTTCCTCATTGTTCCTCCGCGCCAGCTTAACCAGAGACTACCATCACTACGGAACCCGCCGAACGCTCCACCCTCGTGGGCCTCCCGTCACCCTATCATGACTTACATATCGCATTAAGCGAGGTCAAGGCCACTTAGCTACCACCCCACAGAGATACAGACTGTTCCTTTGAACTCATTCCAGGTGCTACGCCCCCTAGAGGCCTTATCTACCCATTATCTCAACCAGAAACTCTCAGCATGAATCAGTACATCAAGGAAGAGCTGGCCAAGGGATTAATTCGTCCCTCTACATCCCCGGCCTCCCACTCCACCCAATTGCCCCCCGGAGTGGACATACGTGCCCACAGCTCTACTCACAAGACTCCGTCATATAATCCACGACAGCCCCAGCGCATGTCATCCGGGTATCCAGGCCACCTGTGAACTTGTAGCCAATCGTTTCTGGTGGACTTCACTAAACCAGGACGTCTCCACGTTTGTCAAGAACTGCTCTCCTTGCAACATGTCCAAATCCTCCCACCTTCGTCAAAGACCCTGGTCCCACATTGCTGTGGACTTTATCACGGATCTGCCTCCATCCAACAACCACACCACCATTCTGTCTATTATTGACCGATTCTCCAAGTCCTGGCGCCTCGTTCCCCTGCCCAAGTTACCCTCCGCCTGGGAAATGGCTCAATCACTCATTAATCGGATCTTTCGGTACTACTGCCTTCCCGAGGACATCGTGTCAGATCGAGGTCCACAGTTCACCTCCCGGGTCGGAGGGCCTTCTGCAGTCAACTTAACATCAACGTGAGTCTGACGTCAGGGTACCATCCAAAGTCCAACGGCCAAGTTGAGAGGCTTAATCAGGAGCTGTAACGATTTCTCTGCACGTAATTGCCATAGTAATCAGCAGGACTGGAGCAAGTTCCTGGTGTGGGCCGAATACGCCCACAACTCCCTCTTAAAGCCCTTCACTCAGTTGACCCCATTTCAGTGTGTGCTGGGGTTTCAACTTCCGCTGTTCCCTTGATCTCGGGAGCCCACTAATCTTCCCATCGTGGACCACTGGCTCCAGCGTAGTGAGGCTACGTGTGACGCCGCTCACACCCATCTCCAGCGGGCCATCCGCCTTGTCACTCAACAGGCCGACCGTCGCAGAAGGGAGGGTCCTACCTACCTTTGATACAACTGTTTGCCTGGGATAGTACTTTCTGCCTGTTATCTGTTTGGAATAAAATCCTTGCAAATGGATCTTCTGAGTCTGAGTCTGCATCACACCTGTATTCTTTTTTATATATTGCACTGTCAAAGTAATAAAAAAAATGGATATATAATTCAAAATAAAATTAATAATAAGTATTTCGTTATTGTTTTTGTGATGGTTAATATTCACCTGATGTGCAGGTAAACTAATTCTTTTAATTATTTATTCAATTCAGATTTTCTTTTCTTAACTGAACCTCTACACTGCACTCAAAAAACAGAAACACCTGTTATGGGAAACAAGTAGCACATTTATACACAACCAAATTACTCAATTCAGATGCAAGTACAAAGGATGAGTAAAATTCAGTAATATTTGAATAATGAAAAAAGTATAATATGCATGTAGTTTTTACACAACATGACAATGTGCATGTAAAAGCTGCAATCTTTAAATGATTTCATTTCATGTTTCAATAGAGGCATCTCTTTGTAGTCCATATAAGAAAAACTCAAAAGGTCTTCCAAATAGGCAACCGGAGAAAAATGCGCTTTCTTCCATGAAATGGTCTGCTTTAAGTACTAGTCTAAACAAGTATCTCAGACATATGCTCTTTTAAGAAATAGCTAATTGGATGTTGGTGCTCATATACAGAGCAATTTTCAATGCACTGTTCAAGTGAAAAACATTTTTTTTTCCAGTAACAAAAAAAACACTTCAAAATAAAAATGTCTTCCTGACCATCCGTCCAATACCCGAAGACATTATCTTGAGATGAACTGTAACGAACGTAGAACATGTGCTGATGAATCCCAAATACATTTTCCACGTTGTTTATCAAAAGGGTCAAACTTCTGCAAAAGAGGTTTTATGTTCCCTGCCAATTCTCTTATTTTTAATCACATTCAAATATAAAGGATCCACACAGACTGACTGCGTGTGCGGTTTGACAGCGCAAACAGAAGATTACAAATTGATTGGTACAGGTAATTCTTGAGCAGAAGCACATTAACAATTAGAAAGTCCCTGAACTTTCAAGGTCTTCACAGAAGAAACTCTCCATTAGTCCTTTCTACACCAGCAAGGGTGGCCAAATAGCTCCACCAAACCATAGGGTTATTCAAACATCAATTTAAATAGCTGGCCTTGCGATTCTTAACAGTAAGAATAACTTTCAAAAAATGAATGGAAATTGCATTTAACAAAACATAATGACACGTGTGTGAGCTATTGAGTTTGATATTTGAATGTCTGGGCAGTGGCTTATTTTTAACAATGAGGCAGGAGAAAGTGTTTTCTAAAAGGATGTTTTAACACTGCCCAAACCGAATAATAGAAGAACTTGGCAAAGGATAAATAATCAGTTTCTGTAATTAAGAGTTGAAAGTGAATAAAAAAGTAATTAAAAAATATCGGTGTGGGTTTTTTTTTTATCTCCGAATAGAGAGAATTTCATTTCTTGTCTTATGCTAACTGCAGTAACCATCCTCTACACTGCCATTTCAAAGATAAATGACACGGATGAAAGCTCAAACATTGCTACCTTTATAAAATGTTCTCTATAATTTTTATGGTGCAAAATATTCAATTTATGAAAAACTTTTAACACAGACATTAAAAGTACAAGTATTTTCAATCTTGCAGGAATATAATTTACTCGCCCAAGAAGACGTGTGAGGGCCATGATGACGGCCGTGCCTAAAGTACAGCTTTATGGAGGGGACGACTGAATGGAGACACTGTGTGGATCTGTGAGTGCACTCTATCTACTGACACTCGAATGGCACTGGGAGCCAAATTCACAGCTGACGCTGTGCTCTCAGTGAGTGAAGAGATGATCCAGAGAGCGTGGATTTCCACATATCCTCCTCAGTCTGGGTCATCACTGCCCACAAAACAGTAACAGGTGTGTTCAATTCACCCTAAAAACATCCGTTGTCCCTGGATCTATCCAGCTATTATATCTGTTTATTTATGCGTTTACCCAGCCTACTTAAAAGCATATTTTTAATATACTGGCCAATCATACTGAATTAAAACTATAGTGCCAACCATGTTTCTGATCTATGATGTACTCACAACCAGTGTTGGGTATGTTAACCTAAAAATCACTAGTAACTAATTACATTGTCAACAGTGTAATTAGATTACAGTACAAGTTACTCTCTCCAAAAAAACATTTAATTAATGCTATTACATAATGCTTTCTAAATCCTATTTCAACATCAACAAGATAATGATAGAATGATACACATGAAACTGTTTCTAATAAAAAAGGTCACACTTAAGAGAGTCAAATTCTTAATAACTATTAAATATGACTCACCTTAACTTCACACTGCGCTTAACCCGGGTTATGGTTAACTTCATTCTAAACATATGGGTATGAAGAAAACTTTCACAGATGTAATTTGTGGGTTAAACCTCAGGGTTAGCGATGCATTTGCCTCAGTCACGTGCTTCGGACAGTATAAAACACCACACGGTTCCTTTTAAGCGTTTGAGCCGTAAACATGTCAAACGATGACGGAAAATTCATTAAAGTGAAGAAGAAACCATTTTATTCTTATCCCCATAGTCCTAAACATCCAAGGCTAAATTGAATAGACAGTTATTTGTGGATGTGCACTGCTAGATCAGTTATGTAAACACGTTGCGTGCCCACGCTCGTCCAATCAGCGGCACTGACAACGCAAATATGCAAATGAGGACTTTAACCCGGGGTTTAGGAATGTTCAGTGTGAAACGGCAGCTTATGAATACCAAGGATTAACTTTTAACCCTGTAAAGTAAGCAGTGCGAAACGTGAAGCAAGGTTATACCCAGGGTGAATGTTAAATATTTAAAGTGTGAAAAATTCGAATCATGACGAGTATACAGATGCAGTCCTGTCGTCAGTAAATGGGCACAAACAAGATTAGTTGTGCTTAATTCACAAATTTGATCCATTTCTTTCAGTCGTTTCAACTATGATTTAACGATTTGATTGCATCCTGGGGATAGTTGCATGAACTTCATGTCTTCATGCATTCAAGTTAAGACAGTGTCTTAAGAGCTGGTCTGACCAACTAGGAGTTAGCCAAGAGTAATTTTTTTAATTTTTATATTAACCTTAGACTAATATACATTTTTATGTAACCGAATTTAACAAAAAAACAGTGACCAGTCTTAAAGAAAAACTTAGCTGCTAACCTTTTATGCAACCGGCTCCTGGTCCTGCAGCGGAATGAATGGCATTTTGTTTAAAACAGTAACAGACTATAGGCCTACTAACATTTGGTCTAAAGCCTACATATTATGCATATTTTAGTTTCTGTATTCAAATAAGAAATATGACATTATAGTTTGATATAGGCTAAAAAAACACATTTTTGTTGCATAATCTTTATGTTAATTGCAATATTTAATTAATGTGTTTAATTAATAACAATAAAACATAAAAAGTAGCCCATTTATGTGTTTATTTGTGTATTCACACATTATGTAACAGCCTATTCATTATTTAGATAGATAAAAAAATATGTAAGGTTTTAACAAACTATTCAAGCAATAAAATGTTGGAAGGTCTAAATATCACCTGGATTTCCTAAATCTGACCTTCACCCCCACAATGACTACAGAGAAAGCACAGTTTCTGGTGGTCTCTCTGTAATATCTACAGAGCCTCATTGGCCTGCAATGGTTTGTCCGAACGTGCTGTCTCCGCGGCTGGGACAGGTGCCACTCCAGCTCTCCTTAAACAGACACTCTCTGTTTCGTGTTGCACAGCAGAGCCCCCTCTTCTCTCAACAGTTGCTGTGGTCACGTTGAGTGCAGCGGTTCACTTCCATGTCACAAACCCACAATTCACTAGGGCTTCTGTTGCCTCATCAGCAACACATGGAGCTCAACTGTTCCCCTGACCACAGCCCAAATAAAATCACTTCTTGACTTGCCTGCCTACACTTTTTTTTTCCAAAGTCCAAAAATCTGCCTTCATTTACTCATTTTTTTTTTTTGCTTTAGGCATTAATATATGCACTTATTGAGTGCAACACCATCACCAATCACTACATGTCGCCATTTTGTCGAAACATTTCAGCATCCTTTACTCAAGTACATGTTTACATTCCATTCTCTCTTCAACTTGCCTTGACAATGTCTTTGCACTCTCTTTCTCTCATCTCCTACCCCCCCTTCTCCCTCGTTTTGGACATAGTCAGGCAGATTACCTGCAAATGCATGACTGGGGGCCAAGGGTCCCCTCTGTCAGCAGAGGCACAAAGCCAGGAGACTCCTTTATTCCCACATATTAGAGGAAAGAGCCTATGTTGAAAACTGCGGGCTGGTTAAAGCTGTAAGCGATGTGCCCTGATCTTCCCTGATTCATTAGATGTGTTGAATGCACTGTTGTATCAGCAGGTTAGGTCCTATTAGCTGGGTGTTAGCACTCAACATTTCCTAGTCCTTAAGCTATTTGGGTAGAAATAGAAACCTTGTCAGGTTACACAGTCTAAAACCCCCATTGTTTGAGAGCTGTCACATCAGAAATGGAGAGTTATTGCATGCTGTAACTCTATCTGTGAACAGGTGTGAAAGCGCTAAACTTGAAGCGTGAACAATGAATTTGAGTTGAATTAAAAGCTGCTTGTATCTTTTATTGCCATATTTATTGCCATATTCTCAATGCAATGCAATTTATGTTTCTAGAGTTTAGAATAAAATAGGAATTTATGAACATATTTTTAATGAACAAAATGTAATAATTGTAATAATATGTAATAATAATTGTAATATGTAATAATAATCCAAAACTTGAATTTTTTTTTATTCTTTAATTTATTTTTAAAAGTTTAATTATTTTTTATGATATTACATTTTAAACACTATTTTCTGTTGATTGTATCAAACAAATTTTTATAAAAAAAATTAAAAATTGTTTTAAGATGTTTGCAGTGTTGCTGTTTTCGGATGGCTTTTTTGGGAAATATAAAATTGTATTTTATTATAATTAGGCTATTTATTTAAGATATGTTTGCATTATTGTCATCAGAATTGTAATACATATTTAATGTATTAACATAATTAATGAATGTCTTTAATAACAACAAAAAGTATAAATAATTTACTGTAATACTGTAATAACTGTAATAATTAGAATATGAATGATCATGATAATATATATAATATTAATTATTATAATTACAGGATTATTTTTTACTTAAATTGTTATTGTATACAATGTATGTGTGTGCATGTTTATGTGGTTTATGAGGACACAAATTTGCATAATGACATGGGTATGACATAGTTATCACTATTTATGATTATGATTTATGAGGACTTTTTCAGTGTCCTTGTAATTCAAAAGGCTTAAAAAACAAACTAAATGGTGTTTGTTTGTTTTTTTTAATCTAAAAATGCACACATTTTTCTGTAAAGGGGTAGGTTTAGGGTCAGTGTAGGGCAATACCACATACAGTCTGTACAGTATAAAAACCATTAAGCTTATGGAGAGTCCCCAACATGCATGGATGTGTGTATACACTAGTCAGCATTTGCAGTGAATCAAAACATTGAAGTCCTAAAACCAAAATGTGTTCTTGTCTTAGGACAACTTCAATTAATTTATTGATTACATTCCTGTTATGATTTGATGCTATTGCATGTGCCATTCACTGTGGTATTTTTTAACAATGGCATTTGTATGTGGGCAATTCTTTAAAAATGCCATTTGTATGGACAGACATCCTCTCCCAACTCTTCAAAACTATTTTTTTTCTAAATCAAGGAATCAAGGATTTCCTCCTCTTTTATGTTTATACAGCAGCCAACATGAAAGTTGTGGTGCACAAATGATCTAATTGACAAGTCATAATATTCCAGGTTCATTGTTTGGTCCCTTAGAAAATATATGGAAATGTCTAGTACAAGAATGAACAAATCCTGGAAAAAAAAAACAAGAAGTTGCAACTGTGAGGATTACAGCTTAGATACCGCTATTAGTGTTTGCTGAGAAATAACTGAAATATTTCACCTCCAGCACTCTGGACAGCGCTAGTTTAGCTTAATATGCGAAAGACTCCATGAAGTGTGTTATACATGACAGAATACCAAACATTCCTGTGAAATTCACAGTAAAATCATGATGAGTTTTAGCCACCATTCAGCTGCTCTTCTAAAGTGAATTGCTTACTACAGCAGCAGCAGCATTGTTTTAGACTGACCAGTGTAACATTGTTTTCTCAGTTGTAACATATTGTTGATTTTAAGGGTCTTAATGACAGAAAAAAGCCCCTTGACCCCAGTACCAATTGCTAAAATCTATTTGACCTTTGACCTGGAAATCTAAAGAGCCCAGGGCAACTGGGCACAGAAAACCATGGCATTTTAAATAGACAGATTGGAGCACACTTATTTAGCAACAATTTATCTGTTTAGTTTGTACAAGCAATCATATTGTGGGCCTTATAGACATTTTCCACTCAGCTGAAAGCCCTTGTTTTTTTATTTTATTTCTGTAAGATGAAATGAAAAAAAAAAAAAAAAAGATATATTGGCTCTATATATTCAAAACATAAAGCATAGTCTTTGTGACACGTTCAAGATCTCAATTATCATCCCATCATGAAAGCATCTAAAATGTCTGCTGTAAATTGAGTAAACTGACTAAATTTCGACCCATTGTTTTGGAACATGTCACTCATTTAGGAAACTAAACCAGCTACCATAGGCTATATCAAAACACACCAGCTTATATTGTTGCAAGTGTTATGTTCTAGGATTTTTCAACGCGTAAATATTTGTTTTATTGCAAACCAGCACCTGCACCGAGCGCACAAGGACGTCTGGGAACCCTTTGAGTGATTGTTCAAATGAATCGATTCACTGAACCATTCATTATTTGAATGAACCGAATCTTTAAAGTGAATCAGACTCGTGCGTAAAGACAGAGTACAGAACATAAAAGCTGCTCAGTGCGCTTGAGCCGGACTCGACGCGGAGCTTCGTTTTTCGTCTTTGCACGCTGAGCCTGCGCTTTATTTCAAATGAAGCGTCCTCTCATTCCGCTTATAAGTTTTTATACGTGATATAACAGCTGTCTTCGCCATGAGCTGCTTGGATGTCATGTATCAAGTTTATGGTCCACCTCAAACTTATTTCGCCGCAACATACACACCATATCACCACCAGGTATGTTCATTTTTAAGGTTTTTTTTTACGTTTAACTTAATAAGGCTTATGTTGCGTGAGAAAAATGCATTTTAATTTGAATTTACCTCAGCTCGGTTTGTTTTGATTTTGTTTGAACGCTTGCGCGCAACTTTCTTTAACTTGTTGCGACTGCAATCTTAACCAAATAGTTTTACACTTTTAGAATAAGTCACATATAGTTATATGTTAATGGAAAACAACGTGCCGTATTAATGATGTGTGCTTGTAGTTAATTTATATACACACACGATGAATATTATATAT
>JAUMHP010000030.1:2852100-2868818 GCA_032361065.1 Enteromius trimaculatus
ATAAACATTTAATGCTATTTGTAACTCTTAAGAATGAAGATACATTTATCTCATAATAACTGTGTGTTATGTGGTGGTGTTTTTTTTTTTTTTTGCTGTCACACCATAGGACACAGCCCAATTTTTATTTGTTAACTACCTTTTATTTCTATATATATATATCTCTATCTACAAGATTTAAATATGGAAAATACCTCCTCTGGTTTTTGGGAAAAATCCAGTGTATCAGAGCGTGACTATCTCTCTGTATTGTATTTAACTAATAAAACATTTCCACAGACTAAAGTGATGGTAGGAGGAACGCTTTCTGCTTTAAGTTGTCCTAACCCCCATCACGGATCACAGGTTTTCAAGAAAGACAACAGATACACGGCTCCAGGCTCAACACTCACACAACAGGGTCTTAACCCACAATGGAGGACAAGGGGGCGCATTTC
This sequence comes from Enteromius trimaculatus, assembly GCA_032361065.1. Lineage (NCBI taxonomy): Eukaryota > Metazoa > Chordata > Actinopteri > Cypriniformes > Cyprinidae > Enteromius > Enteromius trimaculatus. The sequence goes on from JAUMHP010000030.1 coordinate 2,852,538, forward strand.
CACCCTGCTGCTTTCTGCTTTGATATGCGAGTGTGGAGGGCTTTAGAAAGAGCTAGGGCGATTGATTACTTCACATTGGCTTTTGTGTAAATGGGGTGGAGCAGTGGACTCTGGGATTACAGACAGATAATGCCACCGCAGTGAGGGTGTGGATCTGCCCTCCAAAGACATTCAGCAGTCACTCCAACACACACGCACACACAATATTATTATCTTGCCACCTTAAACTCAGTTCTAGGTTCATAAGTACTTTGAAAGACTGAATGAAGCTAAGACTGAAAGAAATGAAATTAGTTTAGATGCATAACACCACACTCCTTTCATTATGATGGTTTTATTTGCTTTTTAAAAGAAATGTATACATTTTTGTTCAGCAAAGTGAGATTACTTTTTATCAAAGTGAAAAAAGTTAATATAGTTACTTTTTATAGTAATATCTCACTAGTCTATTACATTTTTATTACAATTATTACATTTTTTTGATGTATTTTTCATCAGTAAATGCAGCTTGTATGTGTTTGTTGTCACCAGGGGCCTGTTCCATAAACCAAGATTAGAGTATAAGCCAGGCTTTTTTCAATTAGTCTGACTTATTGCCAGTTATTTTGTATTAAAATAAGTCAGACTATTTGCCATAAGCCTGGCTTATTTGGCAAACTTGTTTTATGGAACAGGCCCCTGGTCATTTCATTGATTCTTATTTAAAAAGTGGAAAGCTCTGTGGCTTCATGCTGTGACCTGTTCTGCAGTGAGGAGATTTGTCTTAAGCTCGTATTGTCTCACTGAAATAATCATTCAAAGGTCCTTCTAATGACAGTTAAGAATGAGGACTTCATATTTGCATAAAGAAGCAACACATGAATGACAACAATGCAGTAGTCAGTTAATGGACAAAAAAAAGCATCAGAGCAAACACATCTGCGAGTATGTGCTTGTAAAATGAAGTATTATCATTAAGCATTGCTATTACTAATTCACTTAAGACACTATCTTCAACACATGACAGACCAAGTCAAGTTTGAGAGTCGAACAAATGCTTTAAGTGGAATTTTTGGATCCAATTCAACTTCGGATACGTTTAATAGTTAAAATTAAGTGTTAAATCATTTGTTTATTAAACCAGCCATGTCTTATGTGGTCATACTTATCTAATAATTGGTGAATGAGCAGCGGGTAAAGGCTTTTCATAACATAACATTATTTTATTTTATTTTTTTCTTACATTGCATGGGCCAGCACAACTTTATGCATCATAAATCAAAGTTAGAGACTGCAGTCGTTAGATATTTATGACCCTGACTGGAGGAGACACGTTCAGGTTAATGAAGCATCTCTGTCTGAATGAAGAGCAGCTGTTTCTGCTGATAACACACAATTCGTCTTCTGTTACCTCATCACAGTAATGATTTGCAAGTGGCTAATGGGCTCACTGTAACAACGGACCACCCCGAAGACCGTACACGCTTTTATTCAGTCTTCCTGCCATAGTCAGTCATTTTGCTGAAGCTTTTTGAGTGAGCTAGCTTCTTGAAGTATTTTTTGTATCAGTCTTTTTTGGTAAAACCTGTGTGGTTAATGTTTGAACTATGCACAGATGAGTTAATCATTAATTTCAATAAGCAACTTTCTTTAGGAAGAAAGTTTTTGGCATGTTGCAGTTGAGCTAGTTTAAAACAACATATTAGGAAATTTAGACGACTCTCACGGTCAAAGCTTAGTGTTATTCAACACAATTCAGATGATCAAAATGTGATTTAATCATAAGACAAGTGTTTAGATGTCATTATGACTGTTACCTGGCCTCTTAAATAAAAAATTGACTTATTCATGCGAAGGCATTTTATGTGACAAAGTACTAGCATTAGCATTGGTAGCTAAGGAATGCTAAGTATTTCCACAATTACTGTAATTGTTGCCTCCTGAATGAAGTTATAAAGCCCTCCTCAGTCAGAAATGTAAAATTAATCCATGTTTTTACTAAAAACATGCATGCTTTATGTTTAGTGGAGGTCTGCCTTAGTAATTATGAAATACCAGAGCAAACTAAATTGAATGCCTCTGCTACATGACTGAGACTGTGCTCGTAACATGAAATTATTGGCAAAAATGTTTAGTTTTTAGTATCAGGTTTCTTTTAGGGATTCTATGGACTGATCTTAGAGAAGAAGGTATAATACATAATTAACAACAGAAACATTACATAATATAAAAATAAAATCCTGCCATTATTGTGTGGGAGTAAAAAAATAAAACACTTGTTATGTCTTGAAAGCCAATCTCTGTCTGTCCCTTCATTGTTGTGTCTGAGTGCTGTCTGTATTTTCTATTTCAGACATCAGTTTTGTGTAAAGCAGCAGTGCATGCTGGGGTCATCATGGACCAGTTTGGAGGACCAATCACAGTGGAGGAGCGCAGAGGGCTCAGTCATTACCCTGCGGTCAGAGCCAACGGCATCCAGTCAAAAGAGTGAGTTACTGCAGTGGTTTCTGTGGTCTGTCTCTATGATAGAAGCTTGAAGCCTCAGATTTTATCTATGCTACACAATGCTTTTATATTCTTATGTGAGTCAGACATTAGCATGTGGGCTTTTCCGGGGCAGGAATAAAATGTTGATGTTTGTGTGTTTACAGTTAATATCTATATTCCCTCATTGACTTCCATCTCAAGTGGATTTCTGTCAACATGTGCATTTATTGTTAGTTTGCCAGGAAAAACGGTTAGGCTGAAAAAGTCTGCCTTACAAGTTCCCCTGACAAGTCATAACAAGTAATAGCACTTCATCTAACTGCTGTGATTGAATGTGACCTTGGTAGGTTCTCCAGGACTACAGCAGTTATTATTAAGTGTAATTCCTGCCTTCTTTTGCATGATGGATGGTTCAGGCAATACTTAATGTCAGGGGCACCCTGTCTGGACTGTTGCGGTTTCACAGGTTTGTCTTCAGGGACTCGGGGGTGCAGGTTGAGAAAGGAATCAAGATTGCCTCTCGTTAGGGTCTCTGAGGAGTGCTTGACATGTCCGTTGAGGAGTGATTTATTAGGAGAACAATAGGCAGCTCTCTAGAGCCAGAGAACAAGATCCATTTAAAACCTGGTGAAGCTTAACAGAACAAATGCAGATTAAGATAATTTTCTCTCTTTTTTTCGACCAGTTGTTGATAGGAATAGTAGATGGAGAAAACAGGGAATGATGAGGAGAAGAGAAAGGAAGTCAGACTCGACCTAGTAGCCACCTCCCTTAATGTGTCAGGTGCGTGCATTAGGACACCAGGCTAGAAAAGCAGCTAGAAATTAAGATTACTGTGTGCTCGGACTAGATTTTAGTGTGTTGTGTTGCTTTGTTGTTGCTAGGGAGTTGCTATACAATTACTGGCGTCTACAGTTTTTTTTTTTTGTTTTTTTTATGATGCAGTGTGCTTATTTTGGGTGTTTACTAAGGCATTGCTATGCAGTTATTAGTACCCTTCTTTCACTGACATGGTTTGGCTCTCAGCCAGTTCTCAGTCAGAGTCCAAATCTAAAACGTTGTAATGTTTGGTTTTAATTTTCGTCCAATAGTTCAGGGGTTTCAGTTTAGCAAGTTACAGGGTGTTCTCAATCAACACAGTATCACTCCATCTCGTCACATTTTGACGCTTGGTCAAGACCCTTTTGCTTCACTTTTTGAAGCTCAAGGTAGCCCTTTTTGGTCACTTTTCTACGTGAAGGCTCCTCCATTGCTTTCAGTTGTTTGACTTAATGTAATGGTTTGCATGCATATATTAATTTATTATATAATTTTGTACTTTTATTGGAGCACCAAACCCCACCCCTACCCTCAACATACCCACCTCTGAAGAATATAAAACACACACAGGCAAAACTAATCATAAACGAGCAGTATAAATACATTACAAACATGTCGTGTCACATTCCAAATCTTCTGAAGGGATACAAAGTCTTAATGCGAAGAAGAGAGTAAAACACAAAGGTTTAATCACTTAATTGACCCCGCTCCGTCAACGCGCTGTCATCTCATTCAGAAAACATACTCCTGTCCCGTAGCACAACGTAGTCGGTTACAAGATACACAAGAGCCAATGGCATTTCACAACTAATGTTGACGTAAGGATTCATTTTTTTTAAAACACACACAGACTGCAGCAGCGCACAGGAAATATACGGGAAGTATACGGAAGAGGGAGACCGCGTCTTTTCCTCTCACAAATCAATCGTTTTGCCTCAAGAAGAAGTAATATTAATATTTTTTAAATGAATGATGACGGTGGTTGTATCTGCTTACTATACCTTGTGTTTTATTGACAGATGGTAGGTTTAGGGGCAGGGATTGGGTTACGTGCTCATAAATGTGTAAATAATATTATTGAAATAATGTTTACATTGAAAAATCACACCCCTGCATATATGCAATAATGCCATTGGTTTTACCCAATATTTCTTTTCATTATGACGATAAAAAATGTAAAAATGATCGCGTCGGCATATTGACGCTAATGGTTTCCTATTTTTTAAAACAACGGAGGACCTTTCACGTCGAAAATTGACTAAAAAGCGGTACATTGAGCTCCAAAAAGCGTAGCAAAAGGGTCTTTACCAAGCGTTTACCAAACTGTGACGAGTTGGAGTGAGACTGTGTTGTCTGAATGGATTTCTGTGATTTGCTAGAGCTTTGTTGCATAGTTAATGGATAGTTCAGAATGGTTTTTGGTGCTAATGAGTTCCGGTTCATTTCTACACAGTTATTAGGTGTTCAGAATTGTGCGTTTAATTGTGTTGTTATATTGTTTCTGCCAACTAGTGCATTGCTATATAGTTACTGCGGTGTTCTGTTTGTTTTTAGTGCATTTCTGTGATTGCTAGAGTGTCTTGGATGTGGCTTATAGTATTTCTATTATTCACACATTTATTAATTTAAATGCATTTAATTCTTTAACTAAGCAAAAGTATGAGAATTAGTGAGATAAGATAACACTTTACTTTTAGGGTCTCTTAACTAGTTGCCTACTAGCATGCATATTACTAGAATATTAGCCATTTATTAGTAGTAATTAAGCACATATTAATGCCTTAGTCTATACGATCTTATTCTACATCCCTAATGCTACTCAATACCCAAAACTTACTATTAATAAGCAGCAAATTAAGAATTTGAGAGAAAATTCGTAGTTAATCATAAATAATCGTATTTTACAATTCAGTTGATTAGTCAAACTAAATCCATCATCTCCACTAAGGAGATTATGTTGATGATGTAACAGTCCTCGGGGGCCGCTTTAACCTAACTGAATAACTACAATCAATATCAGTTCCTGTAATTACATTGCTTGCTTTTTGATCTCAGACTTTCCGTATGTTTTATTGCTCGCACTTAAATGGTTATTTCAGTCTGGCGACTCGGATCAGCACTTGATTTATTTTTCCTTTGATTTTACTAGATTATATTTCTGTCACCAGCAGTTTATTTCTTATATTCCCAGGCTTCAGACATTTATCTATTATTTTGTTGTTGTTGGCAGACCACTCGTCGTATCCCATTTCGTTTTTGTTCACGCTGTCGTAAACCACTTTGTACCCTGAACTCTGAAATGGTTTGCTCGACTGCCATAAAGTAATGAAAAAGTAATCACATCCAGGAAGCCTGTGATAATGGCAGGTTTTTAAGTAATGCCTGACAGAGATGCAATTTCCCAGCCTGTTCCTCTCTAATTACCAGCACACTGCTCTTTTCACTAGCCCAGCTGTACCCCAGTACTCCTGTCAGAAGGGGAGATGAGGGATGCAGTGAGGCAGGTCGTCTGAATTTGGCAACGGGGTTGACAATGGGAATCTCCCTTTTGGCTCCCTTTCACATGACAGGGCCTTAATTAATCACTGTTATAATGATCTTTTGTGTCTAAAACCCTCCGAGCTCACTGATATCTGTTTTTCTTTGTCTTTCAGTGGCTCGTTGTCTGAAACCCTCTTCACATTTGTGACAAACGGTAAGCACTTTTGTTTTCTGGTTCAGTGGGGATGTGAACGGAGCACACATATTGGTGTAGGATTAATCCTATTATTTACTGAAGCGTGTTGACGTGATTAGTTTTCAGCACCTTCTGTTTTTCCTGCTGCTGTGTTTTACAGTGTTGTTTGACTGGTATATTTGCACCTCTGCAAAAAAGGAAGTAGTTTAATCACCTTGTGCTGGCCCAACAGGTTTTCTTTAACCAGTTTGTATACGAGAAGCACTGTTTGCTCTTTATCAGTGTGAATCGAAGGCGTGGGAATATCTTATCACCTTAGTTTGTTTTTCTCTGGCTGTTTGAGTCTAGCACAGACTGGCTGCCATTTACCTGTGCCTGACCCGCTACATGTAGCTCTGCAGAAGCTGATAATTCAAACTCTTGCTCCAAATGTTTACCAAAAAACGTTTACCCATCTACATGCACATTTTTATATATATGTGTGTGTGTGTGTGTGTGTTAACATTACTATCTATATATTGTCAAATTAAATAATTCACAATACTTATAATAATACTTATACATGAATTTAAAGCATCAGAAGGTGCCAGTAGTAAGCGTTTATTTGAGTCATTGAGTTGTTCAAACAGGAGATTCATCAGATGTTTATGCATTGGTTAATGAAACTGAATTTGTTCAAAACACTGAATCATTGAGCAATGAATTAGCTAATAAAAATTGGACCGTGTCCTATCAATCTATCTATATATATAACGTGTGTGTGTGTGTGTGTGTGTGTATATTTATGTATATGTGTTTGTTTGTGTGTGTGTGTGTATGTATGTGCATTTTATAATGTTTAATCACAAAAATTAAGAATAAGAAAATTTAAGTTTCTCTGTTGTGTGACTTGTTTAATGCAATTCAAATTCAAATTTCTTTGCGGGGGTTCACCATTTGTTAGTACAGCATTCTAAAGTCCCGTGAGTTCAGAGGCACCTGTTTCCTCATTTCCATTGGGTTTGCAAGCAGAAAGTCCATATCCCTATTAACATTACACTCTTACAAAATAAAGGTTTCAAAAGCAGATTTTCACAGCAGTACCACAGAATTATTATTTGTGGTTCCCTAATGACAACCTGCATACAGGTGCTGTATGACTGTTGACTGTTCCCGATTGGCTTTAGTGATACGCACAAGCTTCAGTTGTTTTTATAGATTTGTGGAAGTGCCTTTGCTGATCGTTATGCCCCTAATCTTTTCTGGTCAGAATTGGATTTGTATTCATTTGTGCATTGGTGATGTATTGGATAAGTTTCTGATGACAGGAGCTGATAGATGTGTGGACATCAGTCGATCCGTGTCAATTGATTCCCATTAATCCAATTAGCTTAAAGCACAGCCGTGCACCCAGCAACGGCCATCAAGTGAGCATCCTACCCTCATCAGCCCCTTAGCTAGATGATGTTAATAACAAATAGTAGCCTATGTGACAAGACCTTGAAGGTGTCGAGATGCGATTTAGATTTTTGCAGAGACCATGTTGAAATTCAGTTTAAAACTGAAAATGAGCTGTTTTAGAATTTGGAAAAGGTAAAAAAAAAAAAAACAACTTTATCACTGGAAAAATACTTTGGTATTTCTAGGTTATTAAAGTAAAATACATTAAATACAATATAAGTCTCATCCCTGGGGTTTGAAGACTTTTGTAGCCCACTGTACTTATGAGTGTACAGAAACTTCAATAGGGGATCTTTTCTGACCTCCTGCTGAGATTCTCCTTGTCTTCTTCCTGAGTTTCCTCTGCATACATATGCTAAATGTGTGGAATGTGATAGTGTTAGCCAAATTTGGACTAAGAAACAGGATGTATTGGCTCTGTTTTCTCTCTTTAAAGGATGTGGGTGTCTTTCCCCCCTCTTTTATTGTAATATTGTTGTGTTCATAGCACATACGTCTCCATTTAACTGTACACATGGTGGGTATTTTAAGAGCTCTGGGCTTCCTGTTGAGTCAGTGTACACGTAACTGAGTTTTTGCTCCACATGTGTTTTATTATATTAAAAGCAAGCACTAGACGGGAGTAGAAGTAACTTTACTCTCTCTTGATGTTCTTTTTTTGGTAAATTTTGAATTCATTAATGTGGCATGATATATGTCTCACTAACATTCAAAAGCTTTTATATGTTTTTAAAATAAATCTGCTCAATGAGCCTGTTTATTTGATCAAAAGTGCACTGCTATTGCGAATTTATGTAAGAATATAAAACACTGGTTTTGTATTTTAAAATATAATTTATTCAATGTTCTGTCTTTCACAGATTGCAGCCAACAGACGGTTCTTCAACCTGTGAGCACTACTACAAGCTTGTCATCACACAATATCTCTTCTGACGGATCTGATGTTGACTGGTTTCCTAACAGCACCCAACCAGGTTTTGCGGATGACCTTAACAATAACCATCCAAAATGGCTCCAGATTGACCTCGGAGAAAAGAAGAGGATCACTGGTAATACTTTCAGAACCTGATTACGTTGACATTTTTGTTCATCCGTATTGTTAGTCTCTGGGTCACCTGATTGTGCCTCTGAGTGTGCTCTAAGACCTCAAGATTTGCCTTCTCCAATTCATCATTTAGTAGTTTTTCCATGCTTCATGGGGAAATGGAATGCTGTTATATTAAAGCAAACATGCGATCATGTTAGAAAGACCCACAGTTGGTTCCAGAGGGTGTAATTATCCTCACAAAAGGTCTTTCTCGTGATCAGCTCTGAGCGCCGAGCATTACACACTCAGAGCACATGAGCATTCACCCCTCCCCGACCGCTAACTGGTATCCTCATCTTTTGAACAGTTCCTGGTATTGCATAAAAGCACAGAAAGGCCCTCTCTGTGTCCATTCATCACAAATACAGACATTCATACAAAAGCACATTTAAATTTAGGAACACGCCGGACATGCGTTTATTTTGAGCACGGCTGTGTGTAGACGAGCTAATTTCATACAGCTCAAGGAGCGAGAGAATGCTCACTTTGTTTCCTGTCAGAGGGAATCTGTGCTTTTGGACACGATGACCCTGAGTGAAACCAGCCTGTCTCAAAGAGGAAGCTCTGTTATGGTTGTGATGCTGGAGTCAGTTTGTGAGGCTAAGTAAATCTAAAGAAAAAGCATCTCTTTATCTGTGGGGTCACCACTCTGCATTGTTTCTGAGAAAGCGTTTGTCATGTCTTTTTTTTATATTGCTGTAGAGTAGTAAATGAATGCAATAGACACAAGAAACTGGTGTTTGTTTTAGGGTGATCCTAATATATAAAACACTGTAAAATCACTGTAACGTACAGCAGTGATATAGTTTTGGGTCAGTAATATTTTTGGTTTTAAAAAGAAATCAAGCTATCTATTCAATCTATTCAATAATTGTTTTTTTAAATAAATGCTGTTTGAACTTTTAAATCATCGGATAATTCTGTGACTGTATTACGGTGTCCACAAACAATATTGATAAAGTTTCTTTAGCAGCAAATAGGCATATTAAAATGGTTTCTAAAGGGTCATGTGACAACATAAATAACAATAAGATTTATTGAAATATAAAACAGTTGTTATATAATTAAATTGTACACTGTAAAAATTCTGTAAAATTTACGGTAAAAAAACAGCAGCTGTGGTTGCCTTAAAAAATACGGTAACAAGGAGTACAATTTTTAAGAAGAAATGTACAATTAAAAACCATAACTTTATTAACTGAAATAATGTTAATATACCAACCTATTCAAGTGCTGAAATCTGTTTTGTTGCTTTGAAATACACTGATAATCACCAAATGCAGATGGTGATGAGAAAGTCACATGATGAACCAAAGCCTATGACAGGAAGCTTTTAAATATGAACATATATTGAAGGTACTCAGTGTACTCATTCACACAAACACCATCATGGGGAGGCTCATTAAACTGAAATATGCAATAAAATTAATTTAACAACATTACAACCCTAATAAACATAACTGATAAGAAAAAACTAAGAAGAGTTATTTCAAAGAAAAAGCATCAAATTCAAACTAAATTTAAAATGCAATGCAGTGAAATCTTTCCCTGTAAATTTTACCGGCATTTACCCTTAACCATTTAAGAGGTTTTTACTATAGCATTTTACAATTTTTTTTTTCTGTTAAACAATTGTCTTTTTGTCATTTTTTTTTTTTTTTTTTTTAATACAGTGTACTATATATTATGTGTACAGTATTGTACAATATTACTGTATTTTTTTTTTTATCCAAAAAATGCTTGCTGAGCTTAAGAAATTTACTTCAAAAACATTAAGACAAAAACATTACCAACACCAAACTGTTAATATCACTTTATATGCGAGTATATTTGAAGAGTTCTATTGCAGAAACCGGAAACTTTGTTTTTAAACATGTTTTTTTCTTTGTGTGTTCCAATTACTCTGAAACAAGCTGCAGTTGGGTTATTTTTGATTTAAGTAAAAATAACCAAATAAATCTGCTAACTAGCACAATAAAAACATATGATAAAAAACATATTAAAAAACATATATATATATATATATATATATTTTATGTTAAAAAAATGGAGTTATCTGTTTCTGCAAATAACACTCTTCATTTGTAGCTGGGTATGCTGCATGTCTAATAAATCCGTTGAAGCTAGTGATATTGAGGATTATGAAATCTGTAATGTTTTGGTGGTAATACTGGAGTGGAAATACTGAAATATTCTACTTCTGACCTCAAAATGTTCCAGTCATTCTGTGTTCCAGACAACTCAGAATTTTCCCCTGAAAAAAACCCCAAGACAAACCATCTTTGAAATTACAATAAATTAAACTCCTCACCAATGTCGGTTGTCCAAGTGCCATCCCAGTGGTCATTTTTCATGTAGGAGGTGGGAGAACCATAATTGTGTATTTTATAATTTGCCTTAACTGTTTTTTAGTTTTCAATATATTCATCATCAACCACAAAAAGGAACACCAGTGTCTATAAATAGTGCTTTGATTCCTTTGCTTTCCTGGCTCTCTATTTGATGAGTGAGTTCCTTTTTCTCCTTTCAAGTCATCACACATCTTCACACTTGGAATTGCTCCTGTGATCACGGTGGTGTCCTCACGCCTGTGATGTAGTTAATGTTGGAAAGTAATAACAGGCCTTGAGGGTCTTTCTGTGTCTGCTGAGAACATGCCACTTGAGTGTTTCCCTCAGGAATGCGCTTAGTAACCGAAGGAGGCCGGCCGCAGGTTTTCCACTGTGATATGACAGACAGCACTCTGTAGAGAAGTCTTTAGCCTACATGCTGTTGCATTCCTCAGCTGACTGAGCGCTTGCATCACGGTACATTTAAGGCCAACTAAATGGGTGAATTAAATGGGAGTTTGCTAATGAAATGTTTTTGTTTCATAGGTATTCTGACCACAGGCTTGACCATCGCAAGCTTTGAATATTTTGTAAAAAACTACAAGATCGAATACAAAGAGAGGAGTCGCTGGCGAACATTTGTCCAGTATAATAACTCTGATGAAATGGTAAGACTACATATTAATAGACACATTCTGTATATATTTTGAAAAAAAATGTACATATATTTATACATAATATTAATACAAACATAAATACATTTAATATAAAACATACAATTTATGTGTATGTATGTGTATTTATATAAGCATAATAAAAATACAGAGTACACACTGATATTATGGATGCGAGTAATCACTTGACAGATATATTTATTATTATAGCATTTCTAACTGGTATAAACATCTTTCTTTTGTTTAATTGCACAATGTTGTATTTTACTACAGATCTTTGAAGGAAATACTGACAGCCTCCACCAAACACGCAACACCTTCCATCCCTCCATCATTGCACGAAGTATTCGAGTCATACCCCTACAGTGGCACCGGATAATCGCTATGAGATTACAGCTACTGGGCTGTCCTTATGTTAAACCCTTCCCAGGTGCATGTCTGACATACAAAGGCTTCACAACCTCATTTTTTATTTTTTTTTGTAACTGTTCACTAAACCTCTGTTTCTCTCTATGCAGTGAATTCATCCTCTCCGGTGACACAGGAAGCCCGGCCAACACAGTCCATTCACAGTGACATGACCAAACCAGTGGCCACTCAGGCTGATCTTGGTATGACGAACACAAGCTAATTATTCATTAATTATTACAGATTATGTTTCAGATAAATAGGATACACATTTCCCTATCACTAAATTCTAATTAAAAAGTGTATTTTTTCTAATATTTTGTCAACCTATGGGGTTTAATATAATTAACTAAACACTAACTTAACATTGGCTAAAACGAAATAAATAAAATAATAAAATTGTAAAATATTATAATAACTAAAACTAATTATCAAAACACAACAAAATGAGCAACATTTGTACTATAATTTAAATTAAAATCTAAATTAAAAAATAAATTAATTAAATCTAAATGTTAATAAAAATGTTAATAATACATTAGAGATTATAATAAATAACTTTTCTACTTGACCTTAAATGTTTTTTTTTGTACAGTATTTTTTAATCCATAAACACACACACACACTATAAATTGTAAATTACTCAAATAAATGTTTGGCTTTTCTCATCTTTGGAAAGTCATAGTTCAAAAATGCTAACATAAAAGCAAAGGGTGTTTTTCTTTTGTTGTTGTTTAACTTTATTATCTAATAATTTACCTTTGTTTTCAGTTAATCTGATCATAATAATTGTGCCAACCATTCTGCTTGTGGTCCTGCTCCTTGTGGGAATCTGCTTGGTTAAAATGCTATACAAGTAAGTCAGTTTTATTACATTTTTTAAGTTGCCAAATCTGTTTATATTTTCCCTGAAGTTCTTTTGCAACCATACTTTTATGCCTTTTGGAGATGTAAAAGACCTCTGTAATGATTACCTAGCCTTCAGTGTGTACAAGCATAGTAAATATATCCGTGTTTATTTTCATGTTGACTTGAAATCTGAAAAGACGAAAGTTAAGACTGTTTTATCTGTGTTCTCCATGTTGTGTCTAACGTGAGAGGGAGGTAGAGTCCCATATGTTAACATTCATTGAAGCACAGCCAGCTTATCGGAGCTCAGTTTTTAGTCCTGTTATCAAACACAGCAGACACAGTCTTGGCATTGCGTATGAACATGCTCCGGTGGTTCCCAGCCTGCCCTAATAGATACCACAGCCACTGGTGTCAATAAAAGCTGATACGAACAAACCCTGTGTGGCCTGTTGTGATTCCTCAGCAACACATTGCAGCGGTGTTTGGATTCATAAAGAATGAAGAGATTGAGGGCCGCGGGGGATAAAGGGGGGTGGAGGGTCAAAGGTCAGTGTCAGGAGATGCGCCAGCTGCATTAGTCCCCCGAGAGAGAGCTCAGGGACAGAGAGATTGTGGGGAAATGAGGATGAATGAATGGAAAGCTCTTATGGAGGAGTTTCAAGGGAATTGTTAGGCTTCTTCTGTTGTTTAAGACCGATGAAGGTGGTGAGAGACCCTAGATTTTGCCACCTGTGTCTCTGACACTGATATTTTTCATTGTCTCACAGTAAGAAGACAAAGGAGAAGACGTATGGCTCTGCGAAGACACATACAGGTAAAACAATCGCTTTTATCAACCGGTTGAAGTAATTTTCAGAATCTGTTATTGACACCAAAGCTGTTGTTTCTTCAGTGGAACACACAGCAAGGTTTCATAAAATGTTCAAACAGCACTTTTTCATAAAATGAGAATTGATATAGAGCAGTTCTGTCGAAAAGATGATTGCCATAAAAGAAGCTCATATGCTATATACTATATATATTCTGAAATTGTTTAATAACTTTTTATGAAAAGTGCTAACACTTTACTTAAAGCCTTTGTGTATGATACATTTATAAAGGGTTATTAATTGTAGTTATTCATGATGTGAATTGTAATACATTAAATTCAGTTATTATTATTTACAACAAGATATGAAATGATTATTGTAACAGTATCATTTATTGACTGTGGTTACAGTTATTCATTGAGGCTTTTAGTAAAGTTAAGAAAAAGTTATAAATGATAAAGTCTGTTTCTTAAATGAAGCTATCAGTGAGTTAGGAAGGACAAAGCTGAGTGGAAACTTCAGCTTTAATGAAAAGAAGATAATTTTTGGAAGAATATTTGGGGGTAAAAGATGTAATCGTCCTTTTTAAAGCCATATGATAGCTTTGTATGTATCACAGATATTTGTAGTTGTCATTTATTATTATTGACTTTTTCATGTGCATAAATCAAATAAGTTAGCATTGTAATTGCTTTTTTGATGCTTTTGTATTTGGTGCCATTTTTTCATTGTTTGCTTGAATATTTTTGTGATCTATTGATAAAAGTAGTTCTACAAATCTAAGTAAATGCTCATTTTTGGATAAACTTTTTAATTGCTTTAAGGATTATATAAAATCATTTAAATAATGTAATGCATTGCACACATTTGGATAAATAAAACATGACTTCTCCATATCTGAATAATCTAAATTATTTTATTTTTTTACTTTTATCGTTCTCCAAGTCTGCACAAAATATTTTAGTCTTCATAACATACACTCGGGGCCGGTTTCCCGGATAGAGATTAGATTAAGCCCGGACTAGACCTTTGCTAATTTAGGACATTTAATGATTTTTAGAAACATGTCTTACAAAAATGCATTATCTGTGAGCATTTTAAGACCAAAACACAATGATGTATTTTAAGATATCTCAGTGCAAGCCTTTTTGCAGTTTAGACAGCTTTTAGCATTTATTTTAATCTAGGACTAGTTTTAAACCCTGTTCGGGAAACTGCCCCACAGTGTTTTGCCCTTTTAGACATGTATAATTTAAGACTTAGCTGCTGAACTCACACTCAGATCAAACCATCTTTCACAGACTGGCTGACAGTTGAATGATTCTTGTCTACAGGTTGCTGGAGGCAGATAAAACAGCCATTTGCCAGGCACCAGTCCACAGAGTTTACTATCAAATACAGCTCTGAGAAAGACCCCATCCAGAAGCTAGACCTGGTAACCAGTGCCATGGCAGGTAAAGATTCAGCTACAAGGATTTTTAACAAAATTTATCGTTATAGAAATTCTTTTACTCTGCATGTAGGAATTCTTTTGGCCAAAGTGACAGTAAAGGCATTTTATAATTTTATAATAGATTTTTGTTTAAAATGTAATGCTTTTCTATTAAATTTCTATTCATCAAATAAACAAATTTCACTTTTTCCCCACAAAAAAATATGAAGCAGCACAACTGTTTTCAGCATTAAAATAAAATATTTATTGAACAGCACATCAGTATATTAGAATGATTTCTGAAGGATCATGTGACACTGACGACATCGCTTTCACAGAAAAATAACTATTAAAATATAAATAGTAATTTTAAATTGTAATGATATTTCACAATATTACTGTTTATAAATGTAGTCTTGATGAGCATAAAATACTTATTTCGAAAACATTCAAACTAATTTTCTGACCCCAAACTTAATATAATAATCCGAAGCAACAAAATTAAGCTTGTAGCCTGCCACTGAAAATGTGGTTAATGTTAATTTAATGTTACGTACTTCCCAACACTGAAGCCAAAATAGTAATAGAGCCCAAGCGACCAATAACATGTCCCTCGTAGCTGAGTTAGCTTGTGTTAGTCAGACCAAAAACATGGAAGAGATGTTATTTATTGCTTTGTTTTATTGTCATTGCCTGTTAGGACATTGTGTTCATGTGGAAATATGGATTTAAGCCAGAGCCTTTCTTTTTTTTGTTGCTGCAACTAAAGTCAGAGAGAGGAGTTTTAATTGTCTGATAAAGGGGTTTGACTTGTAAGCAGTTTATGGTCCTTCAGTGAGCTGAAGAAGGAAAGTCACTTTTTGAAATAGATGTAACAGCCTGAAAGCTTGCAAGGTTGAAAACGCCTGCTAAAATTTAATTGACACTTTTCCCCCTACACTTCTCCAGGGCTGTAATTATTGATGATTTAAGGTTTGTGTTAGACGTCAGACAGATTATAGGCAGTCCGGTTTTGCTTGACTTGAAGCACCTTTGCAGCATAAATGAAATTAATGAAGTTTCAGTATTTGCTCAATGTATTTGTCCAAATTTAGTTTTTTGTTACATGTCAGTCGTTCCTCTTTTAGACTATCAGGAACGAATGTGAAAATCTTTTTTTTTATATTGTGAATTAGATTTCGTCTTTATTTTCTGTTTCTGTTTTGCTTTTAGATATACAGTGTTTGTGTAGTTTAAGCTTTGGTTTGTTTAGTATCAATTATTTTATCAATTAATTTTAATTTTGTT
>JAUMHP010000030.1:2889281-2906925 GCA_032361065.1 Enteromius trimaculatus
TTATTTTATTAACCCATAAAACTATAATAAATAATAATATATTTTTTTTTTTGCATACCTCACACTAATGCTTTTAACATAATTATTAAAATTAATAATTATGAAGAGGAAGGATTATAAAACTAAAGGTAAAGGCAGCTTTTAATATTTTTTTTAAATAATAATAAAAAAATAATAAAAAAATAAATTAATGTGATTGGCATTATTATTATTACTATTAATTATACTTTACATTATACTATTATTTAAAATACAATAATTAAATTTTTTTTGAACTTAGACAAGCAAAGAAATAAACAACAACAACAAAACAGATGAAACCAGTGGGTTTTCAATAATTTACCAGTTTAATCATTTTTATCTGTGATGTAATCAGGCCGCCCATTTATAGGCTATACAGCATATCCGAGGCATAGATGGATGGATATTATTTAGTAAATTAATATGTTGGAGAAAAATGCCATTTATATAAAGTTTCCTGACAGCTTTGTCCCCATATTTCGATGATGACATGGGGGTGAGTAAATATCTCTGAAAGCACATTTCCAAGAACTTCCCTTGTGTAACTCAAAAAAGCATACTCTTACCTGAGCGTCTCGGTCCACTTCAGCTCGAGCTCCAGGGCCATCTTATCCATTTTGAGCTTCTCTTCCTCTTTGGTTGCGATGAGTTTGGCATCGTGCTGTTGTTTCTGAGAATCCATCTCTCCCTGAGGACAAGAATGAGAGAGGACATTAGCTCTGATGAGCCATTAAGCGCGTGACCCGTAATTGTGAGGTCTAACACGTGGCACTAAGGACCCTTCTTCACAGCTATCAATCAAACAGGGGCCAGGAGATGGAAAACCATTTTCATTTCTCCACTCACTCATTTCTTTTCTCATGCACACAGAGGTCTGATTCATTATGCATGGTCACTCTGAGAAACTGTGCTTCAGGTCAAGGACACAGGAAGAGGAACCATGAAGAGGCCTCTTTAATGAAGTGCCTTTGTCACATAGGGGCCAAAACTGCAGGTGGGTGTAATTCAACAGAGCACCTTCTCGTTTCATAATGATGAACTCATTGCAGGTGTTTTTTTTTTCAGGAGCTATTCAAGGAAACCGAGGGCGAATGCAATATATTAATACAAAAAATAATCACCCACATCAAGTTTAATGATAAAAATGTCTGCCAGGAGCAGCTGAGTTATGTGACTTTGAAGTATGAAGTCTCGTTCTCATTTTTTTTTTTTTTGGAGTAATTGCTTTTGGTAATAGACCTGAAGGGCTGTTAAAAGGTTGCTGGTCTCTCGGAGTCTTGCTCGTGTGGCATCCAGCTCTTCTAAAAGCTTCCTCTGGGCATCCTTCAGATTGGAGATGTGTCCCTCAGCAGAACTGAGTCCCTGCTCTCCCTGCTTCACCAGCTCCTGGAGTCGATTCACCTGAGGAACAGGAGAAGTTAGTCACTTTTGAGAAGATGCTTGTTTTCTCTGTTGAATTAAAGAATGAGGCACTCTGAAAGGAAAGGAAACAAAACATTTTCTGTATTCTAGTTAAAACTCCAAGTAAAAGGAGACAAATATTACATTTCTTATATAATTAAGATATATTTGTTAGTGCTGTCAAACGATTAATCACATCTGAAATGAAAGTTTTTCTTTACATAATATATGCGTTTATGCTGTGTTTATTTATTATGTTTATATCAAAACACACATGTATTTTTGATATTATATCTAAATATATTTAGTGTATAAACATAACATATTTTCATTAAATATATACATGCATGTGTTTGTTTTTAGATATACTTGTTAAATATACACAGTACGTACAAATTATTTTATGTAAAGAAAAACTTTTATTTTGGATGCGTTAATCGTTTGAAAGCAATAATATTTATATAATTAATTACTAACAAGTACCTTGTCACACAGGTTCCACATATAATAAATCTCTTTAATGCTCGTACAATGATAAATAAAATGAGAAATAACAAATTATATTAGTATTTATTGAAAAACAAAGGTTTAAAATGCAATTCTTAAATTCTGGTAACACTTTACTATAAGTTTACATTAGTTGACTACATGAGTTAACGTGAACTAAGAATGAACAACACATGAAACAACGTGAAAAAAAATGAACAAGTGTATTTTCATTAACTAACATTAACAAAGATTAATAAAGTGTGTAATAACTGTAGGGTTCATTGTTTGTTCATGTTAATTAATACATTAACTAATGTTAACAAATGACACCTTATTGTGAAGTGTGACCATATAATTATATAATAATAATACATTTTTCACTGCACCTTAGTAATCCAATAAAACAAAATTGTTACAAATAAATAAGTAACAGTAAATTTCATACCCTAGCTACTCAGCTTATTTCATAAGCAGCTACTCAACTAAACAAGAGCCTTAAACCGTGTGTTTTTCAGGTCTTAGTGGGCTTGTGGGCTTGTTTTAGAGGGGTTCTGGGTACTTTATAGCTGATTACCAAGCAGCCAATACCAGCCAGGCCAGCTGGGAAACCAGCAAATCAGCACAACATCTTGAAAAGGCATCCTAACCTAAATATAACCTCTTATGTGAGTGAGATTTCAGATGCGATGCATGCTAATTCAGTCTCTCAAATGAAAAGTTCATGCCAATAAAGAATGCTAATAAAATGCTGCAAATATAGTGATATATGATTTTTTAATGAGACTCCGCTATTGTGGAACATCTTTCAAGTGAGGAGCATGGCTAAATATGTATCCTAGGTGTACAGTTGGTTTCTAGATGGTCCAAGTTAGTCATAATCATAAGTCATAAGCCAATGAACAGATAGATGACCTAGAAACCATAGCTTGCATTATTTAAAACCGATATCAATTTCAAAACAAGCAATTTCAGAGCTGCACATTAAGCAGGGTTCTCCTTGGTCCATTTGCTGCTGTGGCTAAGGTACATGAGAGCCCTTCCAGAAGCCCATTAAAACACATTGAGACTAATAACATGACAAACACATGACACTGAAATTAATCACTACACACTTTCAAGCCTGACAAGAAAATGCTCGTACCTCAATGTTGGCCATGTTGAGTTTGGCTGAGAGCTCTTCTCGCAGACCGTCCAGTTCCTCTCGTAAAAGGCTCTTCTGTTCCTCTAGAGAGCTACGTTCCTTCTCGAACTGTTCCTCCATTTCCTACAAATCCAACAGAAGATGCAGATTACAAATGATGAGAGCTTATAAACACAAGAAACAACTTATGTTATAACTGTGTGTCATTAAACTTATTGTTCACCAAAACGTGAAAATCCTATAATTTAATCCTTAAAAGGTGATCCAATTCCATACAGAAAAGAAACCCACGGGTTTAAAAAAACACGAGGGAGAATAAATAACCACAGAAGTTTCATTACCGGATGAACTATTCCTTTAATCATGATAGAAATCTTTTTTAGGCTGTGGCATTTTGAAGGCATCACTGTCTGGAAACTTAATTTCAAACATGTCAGGGTAGAGCCTTGGAAAATCCACTTAATATCTGTCTCAGGGAGCAGGAAAAAATAAGATGGCAAGATTTGCAGTGCAAAAACAAGACATGGGAAGAAATTAATAGCTATATATTATTCATCATATGATTCTTGAGCTTTACTGAGCTCTCCTGGAATATTCTAATAAGAAACTAATCACAGAATAAAAATGCAGTTTTTCCAGCGTGTCCTGTCCTCTAGAGTCGAATATGCAATCTGTCTTATTGCAACACTTGCAAGGCAGTAATAAATTAATATTCTTACAATATTCTGGATATATATCTTGTCATATCTCTAATAATTAAAATTCTGCAAGTTAATTCCAATTGAACTGCTTACAGATTCGGTATTTTTTTTTTCCATTTTAGATTCTGTCTTAGCGTAAGTTGGCATTTTTTTTTACTTTGTTTGTATGTATTTCTTTCCATAAAAAAAGACATGAAAGAAATATACCGTTTAATTAATGACAGAATTGTAATTTTTCCATCTCTTTACATTTCTACAACAATTTGGCATCATTATATAGCTACTGTACTGTATGCTATTATACACATTGAGATAGATATCACTGATGCATGATAACAACACATGTCTTAAAACAACAACAGCAAGCATGAACCAAATTGTTAACACAAAAGTGGAGAGCGGTAGATGCTGACGAATTAAAGATGAAAGAGATGAGATCATCCCTTTCTCTTATCTTACAAGAGCAGAGGCGAGCTCCTTGCCCAAGTTGATTAAAGTGAAGTCCACATCGAATCCAATCCACGTCATATATTCATACACACACCAACACCTAAAGGAACGCTCTGTGAAAAGCCTGTGCATTTGTGGGTGCGTGGGCCTTGAGGAGAAAGAGGCCTTAAGTAAGCCTGCTTAAAAAATTGATGGTTAGCACAGACAAACAAATGGGCCATGGGCACAGTATAGCCAGCATGTGTGCATAATTCACTCCATCCTTAATTGAAGCCACACAAATATGCAAATGGACCCTCTTGAGTGTCTCAAAAAAAAAAAAAAATGGATCCATGCTGTGATCCGTGTCAAATAAAATAAAATCCCTCCCAGAATATACGAAATACACGCTCGCCTACAGTGGCTCTACTCTGTGGAGGTTCCCAAAATAAAGGTTCCTCTAATGTTATGACGGTCTGTCATCAGAGGAGTGAGTCACCAAACCCACTTTGGACACAGAGCAGAAACCGAATGCGCTCTGGAAAAGAAAGATAAAGAAAGAGAGAGTGGAAGGGCCCTGGGCTTCATCTGAAATGGGACGTCAATGCGGTCGTCACGCTGCTTCTGAGTCAGCGGCACACTCTAACAGAGGCCACTCTCATTGATTATTCATCCGCGCCTCAATTTTTCAAACTGCATTTCCATTTCGGAGAGCGGCGGGCACTACGGCGGAGACGCGATAAGCCCAAATCGGCCACGCTGTAATGTGATTAACCGACGCTGCTCTGGGGTCACCGATGAAGTCCACTGGCACAAAGGCTTGCTGAAGGGTCGTACAGTTTTGACAGCAGGTGATAAAGGTGGAGCAGGCCGGCTTTGGGCAGGTCTAAGCTCTGTAAGCTTGGAGAAGAAGTGGAAACTCACTGCTCAGATTGTTAAAGGAATAGTTCACCTAAAAAGAAAAATTCTTCTCCCCCTTGAGTAGTTTCAAATCTGTATGACTTTGTTCTCCTGAGCACAAAGGAAGACATATTGAAGAAAGTTTGTAACCAGGCTGTTTTCGATTATCATTGATTTCCTTTTTTTTTTTTTCTACCATGGAAGTCAATGGTGACCCAAAATAGCCTAGCAACAAACTTTTTTTTCCAGAATCTCTTCTTTTGATTTCAAAACAAGGCATTATGTACTCGCAGACTTTGTAAATAGTTACAGGAAACACTAACACTGAACCACAATAGGATCACACACTTCCAGACCCTCAATTCATTCCAAACTAGGATGACCAATAATTGGCGGTGTTTAAGAATCCGTGCAACTGTGCTCACGTTAGCTGGATTATTTATTTTTTTTAAATACAGTACTGACTGGTGTGGAAACACATGCTATGATGCTAGAAGACACATGACAAATGAAAACAATGTGTGAGCTAAAACTGGCTCCAAAAATACAATAGATGGCTTCATGATCTAAAAACATTACACTGTGCAATTTTCTATAAACACACACACACACACACACAGTATATTAAGACCATTTAACAATTTTTACTAATAATTTTTATAAATATTTTATAAATTTTTGCATACTTAATTTTATGGAATTAGCTTATTTTTGCATATTATTTACATAAACTGTACACCACTATTCAACAGGATGGGGTAAGATTTTTTTAATGAAATCAAAAAACATTAAAAACCCTGAAAGAAGGGACCTTTCTAAATCTATAAAATAATATCAAATAAAACATCTATTTATCAAGCACTCATTCAATTTTAAACTGGCTTCTACATTGTTACAAACAATATTTATTTACTTTTACATTCTATCTATTAAAGAATATAAAAAGAAAAAAACAGAAAACAGTTTAAAACATTGGTAATAATGCAAATCAGGACATTAGAATGATCCTGAGTAAAGAGTAATTATGCTGAAAAATTAGCTTTGCGATCACAGGGATACATTTTGAAATATAAAGAATTGTAAAAACAATTTTAAACTTTTATACTAATATTTTATATTACTAGCTTTACTGTATTGTTATTGAATAAATATAGTTGTGGTAAGCACAAGAGAATTTCAAAAAGCAAATGAAATAAAATATTTAAAGATCTCACTGACCCCAAGCTTTTGAACATTAGTGTTAAAATAATAGTTGGAAATAATAGTTGTTTTAATTATAAATGAATGGCCAAAACAGCATACATACATAAATAAAACATGATGCAATTTTACATATTGCAATAATGGGACATAAATTACATAATAAAAAGTACATAAATACTGTTATACACATAAGCTGCAATTAGAATTTGGACAAGACCTCGTTTGTTTCAGCCAGCTAGATTTAGCAAATTTGTAACGAGTCAGAAAATGTGTCTCCTTCTGCATGTCTCTCTCCAGGTATACTCCACACTGACTTGGCATGAGTCAACATCCCCCTTAGATCTTGGCTTCAGTGACCAGAAAAAGGAACGCACACCCTGGGAACACCATAACTGCGGGCAGGAAAGAGAAATAGCCCACCGTTCAGCTAACCACTTGGGGTGCGTTTCCCAAACAACGTTTTAATAACTCTCTGATTAACCACCATAGTATGAGCCACTGATTTGAAAACAAACTAGCTAGGTCACAGCTGTTTCCCGAACACGATCGCATCTCCGTCGGGCCACTGGGGGCATTGTAATTGACGTCACACACATGCGGCGGAGGAATAACTTGTGCTATTTAACTGATTAGAGATCTCCAAGTTACTGCTGTATTTGAACACGGCACCTATTGATAAATTCAATATTTTTTGATCACTGTCATTATTCTTTATTTGATCTTTGACTCATCGCAGGTTTCCTCTTACGTAATACTCCAGGGTTCTCTTAGCCATTTATGCACAAGCACACAAAAACATTGGAATAACATGCAAAAATGCATGTTAGCTTGCTTCTTGTGCCCAAGAGCATTTTCATTAAAGGAAACGCCACTTATTTTCCATATTTCACTATGTTCTTTCGATACATATCTCAGCCATCTCAGTGCATACACTTAGTATATGAAAAACAGTTGGCGTGAAGTACCCAGATGACCTACAACTTCTGCCCGAATTCTGCAGTATGCATACGATGGACACTTCACTATCCCATGAGAGGACGTGTCATATTCGAAAAAAAATCAGAAAGTGTAAGTAAAGTTGTTTATTGTGGTTAAATTGTAACCTATTGTAGCCTACGTCCAGAGCGTGTGAAGCGTGTGAATGTGAAGGCTGCTGGCAGCGGCCTGTTTTGGGGGAGGGTGACAGATTGCGCTCCGAATGAGTCGATCCTGTGCAGCTTTGTATGCTTTTATATTTCATATGCTATCAGCTAGCTGAATCAAAACTGACGCTTTAGTCTGTAATTCACCAGCCTGATGGGTGTAATGACAGATATGGCTTTTATTTTGAAATCAATAAAGCTCGAGTATGTCCTGTCTGGGACATCTTGAGCAGAACAGGGGATGTGAGGAATGAATTTGCACTATTGTGTCTAATGAAGCATAGATGCACTCTTTCTTTGTAAATAAACCTCCTGGAGCTGAGGCACCTGCGCTTTTCCTTTTTCACTGTCTGTAGGTTTAGCACTTTCTCTCTTAAATAAGTGTGGTTACGATTAAAATGAAATGTGTTTTATTGCATTGGAGAATATTTTAAAGATACACCTGTGACTTTCATTTTCTAGATCTTTACAAAATCGGTTGTTGCTTTCAGAGGTATGATGCACCTGTTTTTTGTTTGAACTGGCAGTTCTGGTTCACTTGGTGCACCAGGCAAGATAAGACATGACAGAAGAGAGAGAGAAAAAAACTTTTTAACAACATAGTAGTTATTTATTTAAGCATAAGATATGTTGTGCTAGAGGTGCAGTTGACATTTAAGACATGCAAAGGGGACCGCCATGAATAGGATAGCCAAATAAAACTTTAAAAGGTAGGGGAATAAACTCCCTTCTTCTATGTTGGTGATGCCCAATTACACTAGCATTTAGTGTTTTGATATAATCAAGTTTCTGCTGCAAATTCATGTGTTGACACAATCAAATAAGTAAATAAAAATCTGAATTTATTTAGAATTTGATGTAATTTATTTATTAATATTTTTAATAATCTTTAATGTTGTGGTTTCATTTGAATTTAAATTTAAGCTTTAGCAATTTTAACAAACTTATTTTCAGTCAAAGTTGTTTTTAAATATTTGCATCTAATATTTATATTTTATTTAATCTTTATTATAGTATTTATTAATATTTTAGAATTTGCTTTATAAGAATTACTATATTTTCAGTTGCCATATTTATTTTAATTTAAGTTTTAGAAATTTAGTAATGTTTTAATAGTTTAGTAATTTAGTACTTTTTAATAGTTATTTAATATATATTTTTTTATTTAGCTTTTTTATTTGTCATTCTTATCATAGAATTTAATAATATTATTATAATATAATAATATAATGTTTCATTTTAATTATAAAGTATTTAAATAAATTATTTTTTATTGTTTAATAATTTTTAATTATTGTTCATTTTTTCTTTACAGCTCATTACCAAGGAACTATTTCTAATTTTCTTTTTGCTTATTTTTTTTTTTTAAGTTTGGGGTTGCATATTTATATTATATTCAAATTTATTTCAAATTCCAAAAACAATTCCAATAGTTTTAGTCAACAATTAATGGCAAACGAATTAATGAATGTATGAATAAATGGATAGTTTGTAAAACATGAAAACACCATTGCATCACAGCATCTACAGCAACACTATTTTCAACTTTCATCTGTCAGTACCTAATTATTATCCTAATAATTATTATATAATTATGTCCTCCAACCCTAAACCTGCAACAATTATACCCTCTGATCTTTCACTTGTGCTCAAAGGTACATCTTGTTCTTTTTCTCGAGGTGCTAGCTCCTGACTGAAGCCAGACAGTGAGTTACTCTAACGAGTGAAGCGCAGTCATGCTGATATCGCAACAGGACAGCTCTGGGAGTCTTTAGAAAGATGTATGTGGGCCCAGACTGACAGACAGTGGGTGTTGTGACAGAGTTCACTCACGGACAGGAGTCGGTTCCTCTCTTTCTCTGAGACACTTTGGGTGTTGTCTAGAGCGGCCCGGTGCTTTCTGGAGAGCTCGTCTAGAGCCCGGCTGTGAGAGTCCTTAAAATGAGCAGTGTCCTCTTCATATCTGGTACGAAGGTTCATGAGCTCCTTCTCATAGATCTGCTTTTCCTCTCGAAGTGACTGTTGAGGGAAAAAAAAAACAATCAAAGACAAGTCTATTAAAAGGATGTTCTGATGCTTGTTTATATATACTGCATATATACATACATGCATATATATATATATATATATATATATACACAGTGGGAACGGAAAGTATTCAGACTCCCTTATGTTTTTCACTCTGTTATATTGCAGCCATTTGCTAAAAAAGTTCTTTTTTTTTTCTCGTTAATGTACAAACAGCACCACACATTGACAGAAAAACACAGAAGAATTGCTGCAGATTTTGCAGAAAAACTGAAATATCACATGGTCATAAGTATTCAGACCCTTTGCTCAGTATTTAATAGAAGCACCCTTTTGATTGAATACAGCCATGAGTCTTTCTGTGAAAGATGCAACACGTTTTTTACACCTGGATTTGGGGGATCCTCTGCCATTCCTCCTTGCAGATCCTCTCCAGTTCTGTCAGGTTGGATGGTAAATGTTGGTGTACAGCCATTTTTTTCTCTCTTTTTAAGGAGATGCTCAATTGGGTTAGGGCTCTGGTTGGGCCATTCAAGCACAGTTGTTGTGATGCCAGTCTAAGGTCAGAGCACTCTGGAGAAGTTTTTGGTCCAGGATATCCCTGTACTCGGCTGCATTCATCTTTCCCTCGATTACAACCAGTCGTCCTGTCCCTGCAGCTGAAAAACACCCCCAAAGCATAATGCTGCCACCACCATGCTTCACTGTTGGGACTGTATTGGACAGGTGATAAGCAGTGACTGGTTTTCTCCACCACTTAGAATTAAGGCAAAAAGAGAACTTGGTCTCATCAGACCAGAGAATCTTATTTTTCCTTCAGGTGTTTTTTGCAAACTCCATGCAGGTTTTCTTGTGTCTTGCACTGGGGAAAGGCTTCTGTCGGGCCACTTTGCCATAAAGCCCAGACTTGTGGAGGGCTGCAGTGATGGTTGACTTTCTACAACTTTCTCCCATCTCCTGACTTCATCTATGGAGCTCACCCCACAGTGATCCTTGGGTTCTTCTTTACCTCTCTCACCAAGGCTCTTCTCTCCCAATAGCTCAGTTTTTGCAAGACGACTAGCTCTAGGAAGGGTTCTGGTCATCCCAAGCATCTTCCATTAAAGTACTGTATTATGGAGGCCACTGTGCTCTTAGGAATCTTAAGTGCAGCAGAAGTTTCTTGGTAACCTTGGCTAGATACAGTTTCTGCTTATTTATTATTTCCATGTTAAATATGCAATTTACTATATACTGCACATAACTATTTATACAACAAAAAATACTCATATCATATTTCTGAAATTTATGACTACTGCTTGAAAAAAACAAAAAAAAAATAAAACACATGGAAGCTGCTAAATTATTCAACAAAGGTATAGGTTTTAAAATAATTTCTGGATTAAATAAAATCAGTGTAGAGCAGTATTATGAAGGTCGTTTCACTTTCACACAGCGATGAGGAATGTGTGTCTGTGAAAGTGGAGTATGGTTTGTGAAAAGAGCACAAACAGGCATCAATAAATAAGGGACACTGTCTCTTGTTCAGAAATGTTATGAATTCAATCTAAAAGTATAACATTAAGAGCTGAAAGCCCACACTTACACTGCCCACAAGTAAATAAACTTCCCATTATAGGACCAGCAGAAGTGTCTGCAGAGTGAATCACTCCGCAATGCTTTCCCGCTCTATTTGGTGAGTGTTGTCATAGAAACACCTAACTCAAGGCTGAGCTGCTGACAAACTGTGATGTGGGCGACAGAACGAAACAGCGAGAAAGCTTGATGAGACCTTTTCAAATGGGAATTAGCCTGAAATCCACGCACAAGAGAGAGCCAATAATACCATGGTACTTTATATGTTCTACATACTACACGGATGACCACCTTCTGACATGTTTATTGAGGTAATGTTGACAGAAGACACAGACTTGTGTTTCCAAAACAGCATAAAATAAAATCAGTTATACTTTTAAGCTTCATGTATTTGAATGGAGGTTGAATGTTACATGTTTAACACAGTAAATAGATTAAGTTAGCCATATTATAATCATGTTTCAACTTTTTAATTGAATAAATTTGCATCAAAATATGATTATTTTAATAAAATCAAAGAGATGTTAGGATATTTAATATAATATTTAAAAAAAATAATGCAATGTTTAATTTTATTTTATTTAAGTAAATTTTTTGGAGTGCAAAAATCATTCCTGTTTTATTTATTTTATGACTGGGAAATATGTATCATATGAAGTTTGTTTGAAACATTAGTTTATGTTAAAACTTGCAATTCAAATGGATCAAATTCAAATTAAACATTACTTCATGTAAAAACAAACAAATAATAAACACATTTTTGAGTGCAGAAATTTTACCAGTTAACTTATTTTATGACAAATCTGCATCACATGAAGTTATACTTTAAAATATTAATTTAAGTTTAAACACAAAATCAAAATAAAATTAAATTAAAACTTACCTTAAAAAAAGGTTAGAAACGCAAGATATAAAGTCAGAATTGTGAGATATAAACTTGTAAAGACTTATAAAGTCTAATATTGAGTGGAGAAAAAAAACCCTGATATGTTCTAAGATTTGTGACTCCCAATTCTGACTTTATATCTCATAATTCTGACTTAATTTGCAAATAAGTCAGAATCACGAGTTTGTATCATGCAATTCTGAGACAAAAAAAAAAGAATTGTTAGATAAAATGTCGTTTTTTTTTTAGTGGCGGAAACGGGCTTCCATAGCAAACAAATAAATTAATACATCAAAAATAAATAATTAGATTGTACTCTTGGAAATGAAAACAGAGAAACAAAAATATGAACATTATATATAATACAATACTACCCATCATTTGTTTATTTATTTAGAACACTTGTGTGGGTTCTCTTGTTTTTATGGTCTTTTCTGAAGCAGTAAATAATAAATTCAGGTTTTTTTTTTTTTTCAGTTTTTAAATTTGTGTTGAGCTTTTGCCTTCTTCATTAGTCAACACAGTGGAGATTGACAGGAAGCTGCCTTTGCAATGTGTCGCGTGACGGACTGCACCACAGCTTTTTAAAAGTTTCCCAAAGTCTACTAGTAAAACCGCTGAGAGGGATATTTCTGGAGCAGAAACAAGTCCACATTCCCACAATCTGTTTATTGGGGCTCTCAACGTATTAATAATAGAAGAAAACCTAAACGCGACAGGACAGCCAAAAAGCCGAACTGCTAGAGCAGATTGTTGCATGAAAACAGCACGAAATGCCATACTGTAGCCAGTCAAATAAATAGCCATGCTGTCTTGTCTTTTTGCTAGAAAAATGATTGCCAGGCTGAGTGAAACCACTGAGAAATAAGAATTCCCTTCCAGTCAAACCAGCCGTCCACAAAGAAACATGTTTTCTGAGGTCTTGGGCTCTCTGCTGTGAGGATGAAGTGTTTTGAATTAAACATAGAGGTCTGGATTTGGCAGTCATAAAGCAGCCCGTGTTTAACACGAGAGATGGGCTTGTATATGCTTAAAGCTTAAACTAATGAAGTCTCAGAGGAACTCATGCGAAATAAATGTTTCGGCAGAAGATTGATGTATGTACAGTACAGACAGATTCTGCAAACTTGAGCTGTTTTTCTCTTAGGCAGAGCAACCAGACTTCAAGATCTTATGGTGCAGTACAAATTGTACCCCCAAAACATATTTGGACACTTTAAAATTTCATTGCATTAAAAATAAAAAAATCTAACCAAGTGGCATTTGCACAAACTGCTGCTAGAGCAATCAGAAATCTTCAAAAGAATGTAAGAAAGTAGAGTTTCTGGATAATGATATTAAGGAAAAAAATATTCTTAAGCAGCAAATCAGCATGGAGGCGAGTAATGATGCTGAAAATTCAGCTACGCCATCAAAAGAATAAAATTCTATTTTAAAATACACTGGAATGAGAACCTCAATTATAACCGTTGTGTAGGCACAAAACCAGCCCTGAAAGAGACGTACACCACTTCCTATGCAAAAAGTGGGATTTATAAAAATAAACTTGATGGGAAAATTTGTGCAGATGCATGCAAACTCCGACCAACATGTACAAACTCTTTTTCCTGGAGTGATATGAATCAATGACGAAAGAAACATGTTCTCTCTAGCCCTGTTCCCATGTCGATATATACAATACACATTTACATGAAGTTAAATTACACAGAAGTTAAATCAAAATTATGAACGATCAATGATGCCCGCTTCCTTCAATATTATGGCAGACACTGCTGGATTCGGGGTTGGACAATC
The DNA here is from genome assembly GCA_032361065.1 of Enteromius trimaculatus. Taxonomy (NCBI): domain Eukaryota; kingdom Metazoa; phylum Chordata; class Actinopteri; order Cypriniformes; family Cyprinidae; genus Enteromius; species Enteromius trimaculatus. Next base: position 2,902,992 of record JAUMHP010000030.1, read on the forward strand.
CATTATCACTTTGTCAGTGATGTATATAGGCCTATCTATCGATTTCCACTAAAATAACAAAAAGATGTTCACCTTATCAGCAAAACTGCATATATGTAGTTTGATTTAGACGGTAAAAACAACTATTTGGCCACTGAAAGAATGAGATCAACTCTATTCTAATTTATCTGATAATTATTTAACAGTTTTTGTTTTTATTTTCATATATTTAATGCATAACAAGGATATTGGATGTAAATTAACGCAAGGCATAAATGGCATTTATTGTGCGTATATCGTATTTCCTTAATGTACCTTTGATGATGTTAAACAGTGTCACTTTTGATTATGCTTTTGATTAATATGCTTTTGAAGTAACTAAGTAACTAGTGTCATGTTTGAGGTTTGAACTGAACTGAACTGAGGTTGAGGACTACCTGAAAGTGTCTGAAAAATCCTACAAAAAGTTGGTTGTGATACAAAGTGTCCAAACACCCATGCGAGCCTAAACTGAATGGGATTGATGAGTACCTTCTCCAGGGAGAGGACCTGCTGTCTCTGCCTCTCGTCCAATGTCTGACATTTCTTCTGCATCGCCCCTCGTTCCTCCTCCAGACGCAGCACCTTGTCCTTCAGACGAGACTTTTCTGATTCCAGATCTCGAATGACCGCCTCGTGAGTCATCTGGGTAGCCTGCAGGCTTCCAATCTGACCTGGATGGCAGAGAGAAATCCAGAGACACAACTGTAGCAGAGGGCCAAAGCTTTGAATGTCGTCTAACACAGAGAGCAGACAGGATCAAACTGCCAACACTGTGAACCTGAACGCTGCAAATAAACCTCAGTGTTCCAGTCTGCCTTCTTTTCACCAGATTCAATGTGTCTTGAAGACCTGTTAATAATTAAATCATGTACTGCACAGTACATGATTGCATATTTTCATCAAAAATAGTGTGTTGAACAGTACAAAAGAGTAAACTACACGATTATCCTGCATGTTTAAATCAAGAATTTCACTTGTTACCTTTTAGCATTTTTAATTCCAATGAAAACAATTTAGAAGGCAAAAAGGTTTGCCTAATACTTGAACAGTTAATTAAAGCTGAAATGAAATAGAAAACAATAAAAATATTCAAATAAAATCTAATATATATATATATATATATATATATATATATATTATTTACTGCTTTTTTAGTTGCCAAGGCAAGATTTAAAATTCCAAATAAAAGGTATTTTATTAAAAACACTATTTTGAAGCACTGTAATTACTAAAACTAAAATAAATAATAATTTAATAATATAATAAATTAATAAATTAAACCTAAAAAAAAAAATATATATATATATATATATATATAAAAAACAAAAGCACAACAAAACGTCTAGGTTACGAACGTAACCCATGTTCCCTGAAGGAGGGAACGGAGACTGGCCAGAGAGACCAATTTTTTTTTACCAAAGGCCAATGAACATTGAGGTGCACTGATTGTGCTCAGGTGTACCTGATCATTGCGTGAATATAAGAGGGCACGAGCACAGTGCACATGCAGGTTTTCGCTGAAGAGCCGTAGCCAGCGTCAGCGCGACTTCAGAGTCGCGGCAGGATAAAGTGTAACGTCTCCATTCCCTCCTTCAGGGGTTACGTTCGTAACCTAGACGTTACCCTTTCAGTCGAATCACTTTGACGTTACATATGGGAAAACCCATGGAACAGGCCACGACACTAAGGCCGCGTTACGCGGAAACCCCCTGCCAACTGGCGAGACTTTTTTTAGCTTTTCCAGTTCGTCAACAGAGGAAACTGCACGTAACCTTCTCAGCCTTCTGCAGCCCAAGAAGGGGGGCGACAGAGTTGCTTTCAGTGTTGCTGAAGCAGGTGGTTAAGGGCGGAGCACATGAAATAGCACACGTTTTTACATGTGGAATAAAGAATACAATATATTGATACCAATATGGATATAATTGGAGGGAAACGCAGCCTTCTGGTTGACTGCGGAGGTTTGTTTTTTTTTGCCACACCTCTGGGCAAAGGAGACCCAGAGGAAGCGCAGCCAGAGCTACTCCGCTCTAGTCCGACTGCGGGGAAGGGAGGACTCAAGTTACACACAGTTAACAGAAAACTGAGATTTTTAAGAGCGGGTCCCGTGGGAGTGGCGCAGCAAGCCGGCACCAGCCGGTCCTCTCGCTCACCTGCTGTCCTGATCAAGGACGCGAGAAGACACGGCCTCTCCCTGGAAAATCCCCTGGAGGAAGGACCATCTTTCTCAGGGGTTGGGCACCATATGGCACCCGCTTCCCGATCTATGGAACCAGCACGTAGATACCCATCTCTCAAGCGCGAGCTCCTCCAACGAGGCAGGCTTACGCTCAGAGATGGAGTCTGTTCGTCGACTGGTGTTCGACAGGAAAACACAGATCCAAAGTGTGCCACGGTGCCATGCCCAACCCAGGACCCGATAGTGTAACCATCCCTGAAGCGGTCTCCATCGCTAAGGAGGTCGTAAAACCTGGCGAAGTTGTTGCCCAGCCCACAGCCCTACATATATCTGCTAGAGAGGCGCCATGAGCCAGTGCATAGGACGAGGCAACATTCCTTGTTGAGTGAGCTCTCAGTCCTATGGGGGCATGGTTCTCCCTGGTATAAGTCAGGGAGATGGCTTCTACCACCCAGTGAGCCAACCTCTGTTTGGTGACGCCATTCCCTTTCTGGTGTCCACTATAGCAAATAAAGAGCTGCTGGGAGTGTTTGAAGCTCCGAGTGCGGTCAGTGTAGAGGGGCAGAGCTAGTACAAGACACAACAACCATAAGGCTGGGTCTGCCTCCTCCGTGGTAGACGTGAACTTGCTACGGTCCAACGTTTTCCTACGGGAAGAACGCGAGGGGAGCCGTCTCATGAATGAGAGGCAGGTCCTCAACGTAATCATGGTCATGCGCTTGCAATGAGGGCATTGACCATCCACGAACGCTGCCTCAGTGTGCTCTTGGCCCAGGCACGTAAGACAGCACTCATGGCCGTCCAATGAGGTGAGGAAACTTACACATCCAGAAACGCACGGTCAGATCAACATCCCATTACAGAATGCAGGAAAATTGCTCTTTCTTCCTGGTTGCCCAGGGAAGACCTATCGCGGCAACGGCTGTCACATTGGACAGAGCATTCTGGACGGTCACCTGGAGGTCCCCCAAGTGCCTCGCCGTGGTAGACGTGAACTTGCTACGGTCCAACGTTTTCCCATGAGAAGAACGCGAGGGGAGCAGTCTCACAAATGAGAGGCAGGTTCTCAACGTAACCATGGTTATGCGCTTGCAATGAGGGCATTGACCATCCACGAACGCTGCCTCAGTGTGCTCTTGGCCCAGGCACGTAAGACAGCGCTCATGGCCATCCAACAAGGTGAGGAAACTTCCACATGCCGAAACGCACGGTCGTATCAACATCCCGTCAGAGCAAGCTAATGTTCACTGGCCTTTAGTAAAAGGCTCATAGGCAATTGGTCTCTCTGGCGAGTTCCCATATGTAACATCGAAGTGATTCGACTGAAAGGGTAACTCAAAAACCTATACTTAAAAAAAATAAATAAAATAAAATATAAATAAATACTATAATATCATAAAACTAAAATGACATAAGTCACATAAGAAGATAATCAGAGAAGACTTGAACATGGCGTGAACACATCAACATTACTTTTAACTTTGAAAGACAATGGTCAATACACACGCTTAAAACACAACCTTACAACCTTGACAAATCCACAATACAAGACAGAATACAAGGGCTTAAATACACAAGGAGAAACTATGGTCAGGTGAGGAACACAGGAGGGACGGATAAACCCATTAACTTAACAAGGACAGGAACAATTCCAATTATAAACACAGTCTCACTCCAACTCGTCACATTTCGACGCTTGGTCAAGACCCTTTTGCGTCGCTTTTTGAAGCTCAAGGT
>JAUMHP010000030.1:2920045-2943530 GCA_032361065.1 Enteromius trimaculatus
TCTTAAGTGTTCTGGATCCAGTTCTGGAGCTTGTTAAATCCTAGTTACCATGGGATGACGATCCCATAGCAGAACAGAACAAATAGGAACAAGATTAGCGTAGCTGCTGTCAGCCTGTCAGCCGTGGCCTCGGGTCACTGTGATTGGTCAGAAACACATTCTCTCCTGTCAGCGGCGTGATGAACGAAGGCTAATTGGGAAATGTATCAAGAAACTAAATTAAGCAGAACGGCATGGTTATATACAGCAACAAAGAAGGGTAATCTGTCCTGTATGTGTACTAGTATATCGGTCAAAGACGAAAAGGGTTTATACATAAAAACAATAAATGTAATACTGCTTTAAATTGTAGTTTTCCCCAGCAAAAACAATGTGCCTTGTTGAGTTAGTCATTGTATGTTGTAATGAGTATTATAGGGGTGTCAAAATTAATTGTTTCTACAATGCATTGCGATGCAGACATTACGATTCGTTATCGGTTCAGTAATAGGCCGTAACCGATTATAACGTACTGACACTTTTCTGACGTCATTTGCCACATAGGTGCTTTGTCACAGTTGAATAAAATGGCTGAGGGAAGCGGATCTCGAGTGCAAGTCACTACTTTAAAATCCAACATCTTGGCATTTTTTGGATTTTATGAACAGATACTGTCTCATGTTGTCGAGGAATGGCAATTATCAGATAAAGATGTAGAGCTCAGTTCGGAACATTTTTCTCAAGTAAAATGCTTTGCACATACAGTGAATATGGCATCGCAGCACGGCTTGAAGTGGCCACGCTCTCCCGGCTTTTGGTCAAAATCCGCAGAATATCAACATTATTCCATCGCAGCACCACAGCGAGCCACTGTCTGAAAGTGAAACAGCAATGTCTTGGCCTGAGAAACCACAAGCTGATAACTGATGTCAGAAGAGAGCAATCTGACAGTGTCTATCATTGCTCCTCTAAATGCTATTTTGGTTGATAAATGATTTCATGTTTATACATTTTCTAAAAGAAGAAGTGTGTTTTCATTAAAGTTTCAGTTCATAGATCTGACTGTTTGTGTTTATTAGCAAAATTATATACATGTAAATTAAAATTGAAAATTGAGTATGCAGTACATCGTCAATGTATCGTGATGCATCAAGATATTGTATTGATCCGAATCGATGACATGATAATCGTAATCGAACCGAACTGTGAGACCAGTGTTTCAGCCGTTTCACTGAATCCGTGTTATTAAATGTTCCTGTTTCACTGCATCTTGTGCCTGCCTCTCTGTTCGCGAAGAAGCGAGCTAAATCCTTACAGAACGACTGACCCCACATCGAAATGGCGTTCACTGCCGAATTCAGTGCGTTGGTCCTACGGGACCATTTGAGGACTACGCTAGAGTTCTTCAAACTGGGGAAAAGAACTGACTTCTGCGATGACTCTGTAATCGTGGCGTGGAGTTGGTGCTAACTATCATCGCCCCATGGATCTCCCAGACACCACGGGGCTGGGATGGAGATCGGCAGTGTTTTCGAGCCTGGCTACGGTTCAAGCCCGGGCGGGAATGCTGCAGTCCGCCTGTCCACAGCGAGAATGCCACTGCAGCGCAACACAAACAACACAACCGCAAACGAGCAGCGCAAGACAAACATCTCCGCGGAATCAGGTCCGCATTCACGGGAGCCGTATGAAGCTCCGATTTACGCGTCATGGCCAGAAGTGCTATTGGAAATCACCGCAGTACCCAGTCTGCATCTGTCGGATCCCATCCCCGAATCATGGTCCAGGGAGCCATGTGAAGGTTCGGTTTCCACGTCACGGCCAGGAGTGCCTTGTGCGATCCCCGCAGTTCCCAATCAGCCTCTGTCGAGTCCCAGCCCCAAATCACGGTGTGAAGGTTCGGTTTCCGAGTCATGGAGAGATGTGCCTATTGAAATCCCTGCGGTGTCCAGTCCGCAACTGGCAGGTCCCAGCCCCAAATCACGGCAGGAGAACCATTGTCAGGTCCGGTGCCCGAACTTCAGCAAAGATTGCCGATTGAAATCCTCACGGTGTCCAGTCCGCAGCGACCCGCCGTGGCCACTTGAAGGGCCAGAACCACCGTGGCCACCCAAGGGTCCTGATCTGCCGTATTTGTAACCCACGACCTTTGGGTTACAAATACAACTCTAACAAACATCTCTGTGTTAAATGCAGTAGAACTGCATCTAATAGTTTGTGTGTGTGTGTGCTTTATATAAATGTGTGCATGCAATAGTGTTTGAAGGTAAGCCTGCTTAAACCTGCTTTGGCATTTTCCACATCCTACAGTAAATGCATTCATTGTCCTCTGAATAATAACAATCATCAATACATAAACTGTAACAGATCACAGTTTTAAATGGATGTTTTCTTCATTATAGATATACTACTGCAACAGTATCTGAATTTGTTAAAGGAAAATAAACACCCAGAATACCTTGCGTTTTACCACAATCAATGCCGTTGGCATAATTTTAGCATCTCTAAACTCGTAAGTGGCATGCATGAATGTACAAGATAATTATGGCAGAAACAACGGCAGGCTGTGGAGCTGAGGTGTTGTTTGAGGATCATGTCTCCAATATGTCAAACCCTAGCTTTGTAAATTCATCAACACAGCTAGAAGAGCATCAGCAGTAAACAGAGGCGTTTGGGGTAATGTCACGCACACTGAGGGAATTCATTTCCATGCGCTGTCTGCGTCACTTTAACACTCGACTGGAGGAGTTAATGCAAATCAGCTAATGACAAACACGCCCACAAAATTAGTGCTAATCAAGTAATACCTGGAGAGAGAAGGAATGGACCATGACCCCAGAAACACACAACACACACTGCATCTGCACTCCACCACCCTATCCAGTCATACAGCGAGAATGCTTCTAACATTGCAATCCAATTAAATAAAGTGACTGAAATACCATCCTACTCTATGCACATTTTTTGCACACATGCAAACTGATCTACTGTGCTAGCTGGTCTCAGCATAAACGTACCTGGGTGCACTTTTTAACGATACATAAAATATACCAACCCGCACATATCACTGCATATCAAAGAAATTAACACTAGACACAGTAAAACTATAACACCTTTTATTCCTTTTCACACTAATTTACAGTTTCGATTAATAAAGCATAATTTTCACACAGTTACTTGAAGGGTATCCAGCCAAATCTCTGCAATCCATATTTTATGAGGTGGCTAATTCATACCCATTCATTTGATTTTCGAACGCTAAATCGTACATATTTTTGGATGTGCTAAAATACGCCCTTAAATCTACCCATCACTAGGGTTTAGACAAATCGTAAAAATGGTGTTGCTGAAAAAAGTGCACAGAGGTACATATTTTTATGAGACCAGGTTGCTACTGTGAGCTATAAACTACACTTGGACGTGAATACTGTAAAAATTAATAAATGATATACATAATAAAATAAATTTACAAAATTTCTAAAACACAGTGGAAACATAATATAACCTACTAAAAACTATATATTGTCAAAATATTAACAAAAACTATAGTACATCAATAATACTAAACTTTGATTCCTAATTGTATTCATTAAAAATGCTATTTTTCTTTTCATAACTTAGTTGAATTTCATTTATCAAGTTGATAAACCAATAGTAATTTATTTCAATAGTTATGATTAAACTTGTTTAATTTGAGTTCACTAATGAACATTTACTCAAATAAATGTATGTTATGCATTTTCACTCTCTTATTTTATGTTGTTGAAAGTAATTCAATTCAAATTCAATTCAAATTTATTTGTATAGCGCTTTTCACGATACATATCATTGCAAAGCAGCTTTACACCAAAGTAATGTTTTACAGTATATGTAGTAGTAGCTTGTATATGTACAAATGTCATAGATGTGAGGTAAAGATCAATTAATGAAGTAATCGAACATTCAAACAATTGTAATCATCTCCTCGTCCTCGTCTTTAAAGTGGTGTGTGGTTGTGGTCGACTCGTCTGTCCTCCTCCAGTTTGGCATCCAGCAGAAAAGACTGTTTAAGTTTGATTATATGACTCCTCAGTTAATGTTTGAAATCTGTCACTCACCTTTATGCTCAGTGGATTACAAACTCTCCTGTAAATAAACATTCTTACTTTTACTTACCCTCTTGTCCAGTCCGCTTCCTTACAGAAGCTAGGACCTAAAGCCGATTTCAGGATGAGTTCACCCGATCCCTTCCAGGAGCTGGTGAACGTTCTGCAAAGAACTCTACTCACTGCATCTACCGCACCACCACCACCAACGGAATCCACAGCTCCATCCACACCAGCACCAAACCCAGAAGTCAACAATCCTTCTTCCTCCTCTGCTGTAGTATGTTCCTGGAAGTATCCTGGAATTTTTCGAACCCTATGTTTATATTGTGGAAAATCGGATCACATCCTGAAAGACTGCCCAAGCCATCCTCCACGGCTGGTGGTGAGTACAATCTTACCTATTGTACTCTACTAGGTGTGACCATTAGTGTATCTTCTGGCTACCATCCCCAAACCAATGGACAAACTTAATGGAAGATCCAGGAAGTGGGGCGGTTCCTCCGTACCTTCTGCCACGGCCACCAAAATACCTGGAACCAGTACCTGGGCTGGGCCAAGTATGCCCAGAATTCCCTTCGTCAGGCCATCACTGGACTAACCCCGTTTCAATGCATACTCTGTTTCCAGCCCTCACTCTTCCCTTGGTCAGAAGAACCCTCTGATGTACCTGCGGTGGATTACTGGTTCCGGAGAGTGAGAGGGTCTGGGACGAAGCCCATCAACATCTCCAAAGGGTAGTGCGTAGGCAGAAGACTTCCGTGGATGTCCATCGATCTGAAGCTCCAGCATATAAAGTGGGCCAAAAACTCTGGCTGCCGACTCAGGATATTCGTCTACGCCTGCCCTATAGGATGCTTAGTCCCAGGTTTGTTGGTCCCTTTACCATCATGGAGCAGATCAACCCGGTCACTTACCGTCTTCAACTCTGACCTCATTACAGAATTCACCCAACCTTTCATGTATCTCTGCTTAAACCCTGTCACGATCCTCTCCTTGTTCCCACAGAGCCTGGTGAAGAAGAACCCCCTCCTCCTATGGTCACTAAAGAGGGAACGAACTACAAGATCAAAGAAGTCCTGGATTCCCAGCGTTGTAGTGGTAAGTTAGAATACCTCTACTGGGAATACTGGGAAGGAAATGGCCCGGAGGAGAGGTCCTGCATTCCTAGATAGGACGTTCTGGATGACACCCTGCTGCAAGAATTTCATGAAACTCATCCTCAGCGTCCAGCACCCCGAGGTAGGGGTCGGCCACCCTGACGTCGGAGGGGCCAACCTCGGCTCCACTCTCACCTCGTCACAGCGATCCCAATCACCTGAATTCTAATTCGCCATCACCACCTGTTCACAATCAGCACGACCACATACAACCACACACAAGTGCTCAGTCATTGGCCAAGCTCATATGCACGAAAGTGGACTCTAGCTACTCCATTCCAGCGCTATTACTTACCTGTTATCTCACCTGTTCTCTCCTAGTGTGCTCCTTGATCCCCAGTGTGTCTCCAGGACCTTGTATTCATCTCCTCGTCCTCGTCTGGAAAGTGGTGTGTGGTTGTGGTCGTCTCGTCTGTCCTCCTCCAGTTCGACATCCAGTTGCAAGCAGAAAAGACTGTTTAAGTTTGATTATATGACTCCTCAGTTAATGTTTGAATTCAGTTACTCACCTTTATGCTCAAGGGATTACGAACTCTCCCGTAAATAAAAATTCATACTTTTACTTACCCTGTTGTCCAGTCTGCTTCCTTGCAAGTTAATGTTACAAGTAACCAAGGACCAAGACCAAGGAATGTTTGACAGGATAAACTCAAAGTTGAACTGACATGAATACAAATGTAAAAAGTTTTGACATTTGAAGGTTTTATAGACATTTATTTGTTGATAAAGACAAAATAACACTTAATTTCCCAGAACACATTTCTCACGCTGAACTGCAAATCAGTATTTTATTCCTTTTGATTCCAAGTAAACAAATCTGTTATTTGCGGACAATATTTAAATTCATACTTTGTCATCTGAAAGAATGTCATGCATGTAAAAGTGTAATGTAAAAGTAATCTGTGAATCTTAAGCCTGATAATACAGCAGATTCTATAATGAGCCTCATTTGCATAGATTTTAAATATGCATGAAACACTGCTATACTACACTGCACTGCCTACCTAACTACCTATAAAGATATAGTATATCCCATACATCACAGTATCATTACTGCGTCAAAATTAAAACTCCGCCAATTTAGTAAAATTTGTCTGGGAAAGAATTAATCTGGAAAATCGCTTTCAATGTTTCTGTTTAGTTCTTATAGAAGTTTAATTATTCTGCTGAGCTAACACTTTAGAATAGGCAACACTGTACAGTACATCCTGATTTTGATGTCTTCCTGGGACAACATATTTTTTCGACTCCAAAAATTTGGTCTTGACCATATTCCTACTTCTAACCCTAACCTTACCTATATGTAATGATATGATAGATGACTGACACTGATATACAAGCACCAAACACTGATTATAGGGTCAGGGACACTTCGAACACAGCAAAATCAGGTTCTGCAGGGAAGACTTATTCACTATTAACTATGACTTTTCCCTCAATAAATTCTTAATATTAAGGTAGTTGATACGTTTAGGTATTGAGTAGGATTAGATTCTATTGATGTCAAATTAATCTGTGTTTAATTACTACTAATAAATAGCTAATATTATAGTAGTATGCATTCTAAGGAGAAACAAGTTCCAGTAAAAAATCCTAAAATAAAATGTTACAAAATCTGCTTGTTCATCTGTAAGAATAATGATATGAGATTAATAAATGCATAGATAAATGACACAAGAATCACAATACAGTATATCAATTTATAATAAAATGAAATATAAACAAAAACAAAGTGCTAGAATGAACCTACAATGATAGCATGTGATGTTTTCAATGACAATTAATCATCCAGCTAGCTATCAGTGCAGATAGATGTATTTCTGGTTAGAAACGGTGCAATGGTATCACTTTGCTGGTAGTTTGTCACGGTACGGCTGGGATCAATGACATTACGCTGAAGTCTGCTGCGTAATTTATTATGGATTTCTGACTGAAATGACCCGATTTAATCAAGGCGGCGGATTCACCTGTGTATGTGCGTGTGTATTTGTCTCTGAAACACTCAAGTGAGACGGCTGCCGTGATGATGAATGATTTGTTGGTGTCAGTTCAATTGTGTGTAATTGGCCGAGTCTGTGGCGAATTCACCGAACATCTTTTCAGCTGATTATTACTGCATGTGTTTTTCTGATCAAATTCATCTTCTTGAATCTTACGAATAGAATAACTACCATGAAAATGTTCTCACCTTCAGGTCACCAAAGATGTACATGAGATCAGTTCTTCATCAGATCTGGAGAAATGTAGCGTCGCATCAGTGTCTCAGCAATGGATGCTCTGCAGTGAATGGGTGTCGTCAGAATGAGAGTCTAAACAGCTGATAAAAATATCACAATAATCCACAGCACTCCAGTCCACCAGTTAATGTATTTTCAAGTCAAAAGCTACATGTTTATAGGAAACAAATCCATCAAGACACTATATTTTACTTTAAAACTGTTTTCTTTTGATCTGTGGAGTTTTGGCCTCTCATTCTGATGGCACCCATTTACTGCAGAGCATCCATTGATGAGACACTGATGAATGCTGTTCATTTTTGGGTAAAAATTAAATATGAGATAGGATAAGATAGTTCTTAAATTTGAGCATCTGCCTTTAATTGTTTTTATATATTTTTTTTTTCTGAATTCATTCAACAGATATAATACTTACTGCTTGCTAACATGTGGAGTATGCAGTCAAAACACATTGTATGCTGCAATATGATACAAACGAAATGAGCAATAATAAGCTAAATTAAAATCAATTCAAAATTAAATTAAGCCAAATGGAAAGCAACTATTCATTTCCAAGATAATAAATGGACATCATTTACTAAATTAAATATGGAATTTAATAAAGTCTAATACTGGAAGACTAACGCAGATTTTATTTTATTTTTTTTTTTCAACATATATCTTCACTCTTAGTTATAAAAGCTGATTAAGTAACACTGAGAAACATCTTAAATGCACATTTACTTTGGTCCGGTGAATATACAGTACAGTAAGTGTGCATCCATTTACAGTGTGAGGTGTCTTTTGCTGAATAACGCTCATTAAGCATGCTGCTGTACAACATTAAATGTCATCAGCCTCACTGTGCTGTAATAACCAGGCCATGTTTCATCTGCAGCTTTCAACGGGAGCAAATTATTATTATAAATACACAGAGAAAAAGTATTAACAACCATAATGATCTAATGGCTCAGTTAGTCAGTTCCTGGGGTAATGTACATAATTTATGATTCGCGGAAAGACATTTTTAATCTCCAGATCCATCTGTAGATTCAGAGATCAAAGCCAGAGAGACGCGCTGTCTTCTTCCTGGAGATCTTCACTGGCTAATGTCTTCATTATAGGAGTGATGTACTTTCTTAAAATGAGCTGAAATAACTCACATCAGATAACACAGAGCATGTGGAAGATTTAAGTTACTGTACATGAAAAGACTAAGAATCAACAGGGCTCTGAAACTTCATGCACGCCACTATATTATTACATGTATTATAAATATATATATATAATATAAATATATATACACAGCACTCCAGTCCATCTGTTATTTTCAAGTCAAAAGCTACATGTTTATAGGAAACAAATCCATCAAGACATTATATTTTACTTTAAACCACCGCTTCTGGACAAAATACAAGTTCATATTCATAATGACGCTTCTTCCGATGAAAACGCCTATTTCCACAACAAAATCCATTCACATATTTCTCTAGAACTATTTTGGACTGTTTTCATTTGATCTGTGGAGTGTTGTGGACTATTGTGATGTTTGGACTCTCGTTCTGATGGCACCCATTCACTGCAGAGCATCCATTGATGAGACACTGATGAATGCTGTTTATTTTTGGGTAAAAATGGATACAAAAAAAGGTATGCATAGATAATCTGGGCTGGAAGTTTTAAAGCACACATGAAATCAGAGGAGCGATATTTGAGGAGATTTTAAGCGTAGTTCAGGCCAGGAATCTTTTGTGGAACATTGTACATTAAAATGTGTGACAAGATCTCAAGATCACAGTTTGGCTATTTCTGGTGTTTTTTAAAAGGCAAAGAATAAAAACAAACAAAACAAAACAAAAAAACCTGCAATGCAGAACTTGATCGGACTAAATGACTTACAATATTTTACTGCTGGATAAAAATCCATGATGACATTTTGATTCAAACTGACGTCGAAACAATTTGTTAAATGTATATAATGATTACAGCATTTTTGGTATAATGTAGTGTAGTCAGATTTGACTGGATCTATAGGGGTGCAAGAGAAAAGTGCACTGAGAAAAATGACTCAAAATTGCTTGTTCAAAGCTCTGAAGGTTCATTTAATTCATTATTTAGGTGTTTTGACTATAAATAGAGCAAACTGTTGATACCTATTAAGAAATGTTTAAGAATCTATTGGAATCTCTGGATTTTCATGGCAGATCTTTGATATCGAAGCACAATCTGAGACAAGATCTCTTCTAAAATTCTAGAAGAGACATGAGAGATTACTGGTCTATTGTTCTCAGGAAAAAAAAGTTAGTTATCTAGGAAAAAAAACTATCACATACCCAATGTGTGTGTGTTTGTCTGTCTGCTATTGACAGATCTTCTGCCATATGTGAGAACAGCAGTGGAGATGTGTGTGTGTGTGTGTCACACACTAATAATTACAAGCTAATAACTGGAGCGTGTTAGACACTCTGAGAGAGCAATGATATGTTTCGAGTCTACACAAGACTCTAAGACACAAGTTTTTAAAAATATATTATTGCCTCACAAAATGTCTTAAGAATTTCTAAAATAACAAGTATTTGTATTCATAAAACAAGTCAGTAAATAACCTCCCTAAGGATGTAAAGCTACACTGTAAAGTTTCAGGTGGACAGCGCTATTTATTACAAGAGTGAATCCCATAAATCATTATTTTGTTTGTATAGTACAGAACTCACAAATATTGTTTGATTTAAACTAAACCTTTGTCAACAGAGCTTGTTTTGTTTCGAGGGCTGCTTCAAGGGGGAAAGGGTTGCCATGTCCACTCTTGATAAGCATCTGTTGGCTCATTGTTTGGGCTCCAGTTTATGGAGTTATTAAAGTAGACAGGTGCAGGTTGGGATATTTTAGAATGTGGCTTATTTCCAAGAATACGCATCTGGATTTAAGTCTATTATGCGCTTGTTCTTATTTGTTGTGAAGATCTGTGAAGCACTAATGACTCACAGCACATACAGAAGAAAGACACATCTCTGATACACATCTAAACGTGTCATCGACAATTCGTTTTTCAGGATTTAGCACTAAGAGTTGAATTAACAAAGTTAATGAATCTGCAGTGTGCAAATAGAAATGTGCACTAGTGACACCAGTGATGGATGATGTAAATAATGATCGGTCGGGATTATGCTTGACATGAATTTGTCAAATTCTACATTTTGTGAGAATTGCACAGGAATATTCTTATGCACTTTTAACTTTTAAAATTCAAAGTAATCCCCTAGCAACGCCATAGCAACCACTCAAAACACCTTAGAAACTGCAGGGCAAACACAACATTAGAGAAAGTGAAATATTGCGATTGCGCTTGAGCTCTGAGGGTTTGTTGTTTTTGATGTTCTTGTTTTTGTTGTATATTTTAGGGCTTATTTGTCTCATGAGAACGCGCTAGAAAGAAAGTAAAAACCTCATCTCTCTGTGTCTTCGGGTCTCTGACGGACTTGTACAGAAAGAGCCGGCTGTGTTAAGTCTCAGAGGAGGAAGCAGACTGTGACTCAGGAAGATGCTCCGTCTGTGATGTTGTACAGATCATACAAACACTCAAATCATCACAAACATTACAATCTGCTCCAGAAGCGTGTAATTAATGTGTGGATTTAAGGCAACTCCCAAAAATGTTCTTATAGTAATATTAACTCAAATGTATCCAATTATAAATGTATATTAAATTGTTGAAGTCACAGGCTTAATTTCCCCTTTCATGAACATGAAAATGTAATATAAATATGTAATAAATAAAATAAAATAAATAAATAATTTGTATTAAAGTAATATATTTCCTTCATTATACTGTATTTATATTTAGATATTTACATTACATTATCTTTATATTATTATAGTTAACAATAAAAATAAAACCCATCAAATTTCAAATCTATATTAAATTCAAATCATTTGAATAAAAATGAAATTCTTGTTACCTCAATACTGCTTGTGTGTGTAATAGTAATATATAAGTACCATCATAGAAAATACAAATAAATGTTATGAATTTATGAATAAAAATGTAATAATTATATTAATTTAATCACATATTCTGCATCTAATTTATATATATAAGCGTTGTCAAATTATTAATCTTGATTAATCGCGTCCAAAATCGCATATTTATTATGTGAATAGGCTTATAAATACAAACACTATGTTTATAGATTAATATTTATATAAAGTATATGAATATAAATATGCACATGTACGTTTTCAAAATATATGCATGCATGTATGTGTATTTATATACACGTAATTAACATATACAGTACACATACATATGTTATGCACACAAAAACATTGAGATGTGTGTGTTTGCGTGTGTAAGTAGAGTTTTCACTAATCCGCTTCTGGTGGTAAAATGAAGCCACGCCCTACATTTGCTCTTAGAAATCTGTTTTACTAGTAAACACGCCACACTAAAATAACTCTGTGTCTGTCTATAAAATCATCTTTCAGTTCCACACCGTTTTTCCTCTCATCTAAAGCTTTTCAATAGCACTCATTCCCCTCCTTACGCCTTTGATTTCTGAAGAAAAGAAGAATCTGCATTCACTGAATGGCATGTCAGCTGTCACAGATTCAGCAGCATCGACTCATTCAGCGCGTGAAAGCTTGTGTCTTTGACAGGCAGAGACCTGCGCTGATCGGGAAAGGGGCTCTGCGAGCACAAATGCAAATGAGTGGGTAATTAATGACTGACGCCTTGGATAATTATTGAAAACAAAGACGGCGTGTGAGCCATTTAATGAAGCTGCGTAATGGTGAAAAGGCCCAGCGTGGAAAAGACAGAAGATACAAAGTCACTCGTTAATTGAAAAATATGCCTATGTGATTTTTTTTTTTATACAAGGGTGTCAGAAAACTTGTCGAGGATGTCCCTGGGTCATATTTAAGCCAAAAAAACAAAAGAAAACATAACAAAAATAAGCTTACTTTAGGACCATTAACATAAAGATGTTAATAATAATAATAATACATCTTGAAACGTATAGATGTCAAAAGAAAACCAAATCAAAATAAATGTAAAATTATATTTTATATATTATATAGATATAATTGTATATAAAATTGTACATAAAAATGTTTGTACATAAATTGTTACTACTACTACTACACATTGCAATATATAGTCAAAAGAAACCCAAACCAAAATAAATATAAAAGTATATATTATAGATTAATATAATATAATATACTTGTATATGAAATTGTATAGAATTGTTTTTAAAAATTATATTAAATTAAATAAAATCACTATTATATTTTGATCAAATAAATCAAAAGGAAAAATAGAAAATGATATACAACATTAAAAATATTAATTATAGAACAATTTTACTGTTTTAATGTAATGGGGTTATTTATAAATACACATATTATAGAAATATAGTTTTATATAATTTAAATGTTTATAGTTTTGGTTTTGATGCTTATACATACAATTGTATATAAAATAATCACTTTTTATTCTTGTATTTTAAAACAACACTCTAAAATATTGAATGGTCCTTAAATATGATGACTTCCTACTGCCTTTTGCTAATTTTAATAATTAAATATTACAAAAAAAGCAATATTACGTTTTCAAAGGTAGTGTCAGGTCATACATTTTTTGTCTTCTGTCACCTGTCAAATGCAAATAAATGCACATTTAATCTCTCACCTCTATTCTTCCTTGAGTTCCTTTTAAAGCCACATTAATTCCAGCTGAAGAGAGACAGCTGCGTCTCTGATTATCAGCGTCTGGGCCGTGTTTCCTGCTTCCTCCTCCAGACTCTGTGCTTCTGTTGTGATGGGACGGCTGGCAGCCGGCTTGGCCCAAAGTGGGTCCACTGTCCCTGTTTGTGGAAACAAGATGATTTGTTATCTTTCAAACTTTAATAAATAGTTTACTCAAAAAATGTAAATTAGCTAAAAATGCACTCACCCTCAGGCCGTGTTTGGAGAAATGGTGCATTACATCTCTTAATGCATGCTCTGCTGCAGTGAATGGGTGCCGTCAGAATGAGAGCTGATGAAAAAAAAAAAAAAGTGTTATGGATTACTTGTAGATTATTGTTGTTTTTTTATCAGCTGTTTGGACTCTCATTCTGATGGCGCTCGTTCACTGCTAAGCATTCATATGTGAGAAAGCGATGCACTGAAACATTTCTCAGAATCTGAGAAAGAAACAAACTCATCTACATCTTGGATGGCCTTAGAGTGAGGACATTTTCAGCCAATTTTAATTTTTGGGTGAGCGACTTTAATATTCTATGATCAAAGTCTGGAGTTCACATCCCTCATAGTTGCTTCTCAGTTGCCTAATGAACTTCTCAGTCTTAATTGCACTTTGCCTCTTCAGCTTTTGGCAGATCCTTTCACCCATATAAGGCTAGTTTCGTCCAAAGACATTTCTGGCAAACTGTCCGCAGTCAAAATTGGCACAAGATAACTTATGCTGCCCTCCGTTTGACCTCTGTTGTCACCAGCAGTAAAAGATGCGGATGAACACTATAATCTATAATCAATTGACCCGCTCCAAATCCTGATGTGAAGACAGAATTGAGCTGATTGACAGAAGAAAATCGTTCCAGATCTGTTTAACTGAAATGGAGCTGGCAAGAAATGACAACAAAACCTACATGTTTATATATTTAAAAAGTAAATTGAGTGCTTTTACCAGCAAATATTAATATGCAATTCACATGCACTTCATTCACTTAAATTGTATATCGCTCAGCAGTAGATGTTCACGTGCAGCCACAGATGGTTAGGTTTCAAACTTACTCATGTCTATTATGTTAGAGCAGCTTCTTTTTCAGCCCGAGGAGATGATTCTGCATCAGTCTGTATTGGTTTGGATCAGCGATGACCTTGAAAACACGCAGAGCGCTTGCATTCTGATTCCAGTCAGAGTAATGACACGTTGGCTCATTTGATGTTAATAAATGTGTAAATCTGTGATTTGTAATGCTGCGGTGTGAGACTCATTGCTGTCATCGGCACAGCGTGAGCCTCAATGCGAATTAAACATTAAACTTTGATCTGATTCGATTAGCTGGAGAGGTTATGACGTCTGGAGAAAAGCTGCTCCTGCGTTACTCTAAAATACATTATTTCCTGAGGCCTCGTGTATAAAACTCTTAAAAGCTGTCATCTTAAAAACACACTGGAATGAGTTAAGCATATGTGCGTCAGATTCTACTCCAGTTAGCAAAGAGTTTACATGCAACGCCTTCCCTTGAAATGAAGGTTACAACACTGTATATGGGTAGTGGACATCAATGTGTCGTATGGTGTAAGAGAAAAATCTAAAAAAACAAATACAAAGAAAACAAAAACTCTAACATTGAAGATACACCTCATTCATGCTTTTAGGGGCAGTTGTGGCCTAGTGGATAGGGAGTTGGACTTATAACCCAAAGGTAGTAGGTTCAAGTCCCAGGTCTCCACCTTCAATACCATGACTGAGACCCTTGAGCAGTGTTCCCCTAACTGCTCACCTGTAAGTCACTCAAGTAAGTTTCTTTGTTGTTTTTGCCTTTTTTTTTTTTTTTTTTTTTAAATCCTGACATTTTTGCTATGTCATACCATAGAACACATTTTTATTTTTTCATATACACCACATATTTTAATAATAAACTAATTAATTTTTCAGCAAAGCATTAAATGACAATAACAACATTTAGAACATCTCAATAGATTTACTTTGATGCCATGGGATAATAAAATAAGTCTAATTTCTTACTTTTTTCTCGCAATTCATAAATTCTGTTTTCTGGGTTTTATTCGGCCACAGAAAAAAAAATTATTGAATGGGTAATTGCATCTTTTATATCACATTTAAGACTTTTTTTAAAAAAACATAAATTAATATACATTAAAGCAGTAGATAAATAAATTAATACTTGTAATTGGCAAGGATACATTAAACTGATCAAAAGTGACAGTAAAAAAATATCATAACATTATATATATATAAGTTATATTACAAACCCTTTTTTTAAATGAATGCTGTTCTTTTGATAAAGAGTAAATAAAAAGTATCACAGCTTTCAATTTTAAACTTTTTCAACAAAATGTTACTAAAAAAAATGTTTTGCAGCAAATCAGAATATAAGAAATATCTCTGAAGGATCACGTGACACTGAAGCCTGGAGTAATGATGCTGAAAGTTTCGCATCATGGGAATAAAGTACATTTTAGAAACTTACTCAAAAGAATGCTGCCATTTTAAATCTGAGTATTTCACGCTATTTCACTGTTTTTATAGCATTCTAACTGAGCAGAAGAGACCTTCAGAAAACATTTTAAAAATGTAAACTTTTTTTTCCATGTAAGATCGACAGTAACTTTCAGAAAAGACACTTGATGTTATCAAAGCATTCAGGATCAATCTGTCCCTAATAAACCTTGCTGTTTGAAGTTACACGCAAAACATGCATCGAAAAGTGTGTCCGAAAGACATCAGATCCCAAATTTAGTGGCTCTATCAGGAACAGATTGATCCTGAAGCAAATGCTCTGACATTGTCTTCACCTTGGTTGAGCTAATCCGTAAGCGCTGAAGGTGGAATGATTGGTATAATCACAATTCCATCCATTAATTGAGGCTCTGGAGAACGAGAGAAAGTGATTATCTGAGCTGGATGTGTTTGGTGAATACAGAACAGATACTTTCATCCCTTTATCCAGCAGTGATTAATGCCACTGATGGAAAGATCAAGTCTTTGCTTTCAGGGGTTAGTCGTCTCATCTCTGATCTCAATTGCTTTTACATTTATTTTAATCTGTTGTTGTTTATTTTTGTTTACTAAGTCACTACTGCTCATAATAGAGTTATCGATCTGAACCAGTCTCAAACTAGCACCTCGTCTCACTGTGTTTGAGCTACAGTTTGAGTCTTCAAATCCGTCACACTGTGTAGCGTTTACTTTTTATTCTAGGAAACTATTTTTATTCTTGAAATTGGTAGTAAATTCCACAAATAATAAAGTAACAGCAAGTAACATTCAGTTAACCATGCAACTATGAAGTGGACAGACTGAAATGGTATTTTCTTATAAAACAGCTTGTTTCTGTTAAACAGGATGAAAAAATATATAGTTGCATCTTTATATCTCAGTTATTGTAATTCTGAGATATTAAGTCAGAACTAAGAAATGATTATGTTACAATTGCAAGACTTAAAGTTAATTATAAATTCAAAGATTTAAAGTCAGAATTTTAAAGAGAGGTCAGAATTATTTGGTTTTAAGTCAGAATTGCAAGAAAAGGCCAGATTTGCAAGATTTGAAGTCATAATTGTGAAGAAAAAGGACTTTAGGTCACAGTTATAAGATTTTAATTCGGAATTGCAAGACTTAAAGTTAGAATTGTAACAAAAATACTGTTTCCGTTTTTCCGTTCTTTATAAAAAAAACTGAATTGCGACAAATTTGTGGTTTATATCTTACAACTTTACATATGGAATATTATCTCCAAATTGTGAGATTAAAAGAGGTTTACTAATTTTCACAATATCATTTTTTAAAGCATATATAATTAACAACAGAACAGGTGTAAAACATTCACAGACTTGTACTGAAGCAGCCAAGTAACTATCTAGAGAGTAAAATACCATTTGCTATGAAATAAACAAACTACTGACAAATACTAAATCCAAAGAGAGGTTTAACAGACGAGCACCTTGAGTGTGATGTTAGCGTAAAGGTCACAGGTTTAATTTTTAATTGTACAAGCATTGTGCTCTTAAAAAACTCGCTCGCTCCAGCAGAAATTACTGTACAGGAGAACTAATTAGCATATAATTGTTTAGATCAGAAGCATGAAGTAAAATGAAAAGTAAACATAATTAAATTTGCTGATTTTATTAATGAGCCGCTTAAAACAATGATTATTCATTAGTAGTAGTTTACTAAGGCTAGAATTCATTTAACTATTGATCATGAGTCAGTGATTCAAACAAACCCACTCACACAACAGTTAAGAACATAAATGAACATAAATGTAGAAATACACTAAACCAACTTAATTACTCCCAGATGAGCCCAAACAAACACCTTAGCATATTTGAGTTACCTGAAGCTGAAAACTGGAGTAAAAAACTATTTCAGTTTAATTTATTAGTCAAGGCAACACATATATTTTAAACTTGATGTACTAAAATAATTAAACCTAAAAAATTAATACAAATTATATATAGTAACCAGCACTCTCTACCATTAACTAAAATCCCATGCAGGGAAGGCTGAATGAAATAGTAAACAGCCTGAAACTCAACTATAGTAGCATCTACAAGTTATGTACTGTCCAAGCACAGCACAATAAAATGTCCTATAAAAATTTCATTTGTTGAAAGTTTCAGATTTCCCAGCAGACCAAGTTTTGGCGGGCTCCTTGTGTTCTTTTTTATGACAGTTTTTTTGACTAATGCATTTGCTCATTTCACTTTTTTAGGATTTGTTATGTTGGCTTGACAACATATCCATAAAACGTCTTGTCAAAAATTCAAAGGGAATTTCATCTTGTCGGTTTTAAGCTACATCCACCAAACTCAGAACAGACTTTGCATGCTTTATTTTTCTAACCTATAATCTTTCCTTATAATATCGACCTCATCCAAAATATTCAAAGCACAAAAGGCCTATGAAATATTCAAACATCAAGGCCAAGTTTCCTTTTTAAACTTTACTTAAACTCATGACAGACTTTTAGTTATTTTTGTATCAACTTGACAGGATACATGCTATTATATATGGCTGATGTTTTCTTTGGTTTGGCAACACGACCTCGGCGCTCATAAGCAATATGTAGGTATAATATTGGAGACACAGACATAAAAAGATTGTTATGCACAGCAAAGCAGAAACCCACCTAAAAAAATAAAATGAATTACTGAAGGAGATAAAAAGCAGATATTGACATGGTAAGATTAAAGACTGCGGATGGGCGCTGGAAAACAAAATGTCTTGTCCTGAGGGTGAACAATGCTCATCATTAAATAAATGAACAACATTACATGCCGTACAAATCAATGTGCTCACTGTGCGGCTGATATAGGAATTCATATTCAATCATTTTGTATTGATCGCTATGTGTTTGTTTGTCGTTATGCTTCCTCTTCAAGTTTCATCAACTTAAATAACAAAAGTAATGCTTAGTAGAAGGGTATTTATTTGCAAAAACATCCACATATTAACATACATAAAAAACATTATTACAAGAAATATACATAGAGAGAACTATTTATTAAAAAAATATGAAAAAATAGTAAATAAATGAAAATGAAAAAAAAAAATGGTTTCCTTAGCTGCACTTTAACAAAATTCAGTCATCATGTTCAGTTTATTGAGTAACTTCTACTGTTCATTACATTTTCTAACAGAGAAGCAGAATAAACTGGATGTTCATGAATTAATTACTAATCTAAGATATGATGTTTGTGAATGTTTGATGTTCTCCAGCCCGTAACTCTCTGAACTTTCGCCATGCTTGTTTTTCTCAGTTATATGACTGACAGGATGGAGGAATCGTTCGTATTCTCTTCACTTTGAGGATGAATTATTAATGCCTACAAGCTTTGATCCCTTTTATTCTTCTTTGTGAATAAAGAACACATTCGGATTGACATTTTAACAGAAATGTTGTTTAGAACAAATCAACTCGCTCAAAGGGAGAACGACATTTCTGTGAAATTAAATCACGCAAGATATACGTGCCACCAGAAAATGAAAGTTGCACACAAATGATTGAAGGTGCATTTATCAGGCCCATAAAATAACAAGTGAAATGCGATTGGTTGCTTCACATGTCAGTCAAAGTCCTTCCAGTCCAAGTGGGTGGGTCTTGACCAGAAAGAGTTGCAGACTCGGATTTCAAACATTATTTGTCACACTCTCTTATATTTTATAGAATTTTTTTTATTGGCGCCTCTCATGTTTCTGTCTCTCTAGGATGAATTGCTCTTGTTGTATAATGCCTCCGTTATAAGTCACTTTGGATAAAAGCAAATAAATGCAAACGCTAATGTTACATCCACACCAGGCTACACCCTCACTTCCTCACAGCGATCCCAATCACCTGAGTACTAATCAGCCACACTGCCATCACCACCTGTTCACTATCAGCACGACCACATATAAACCACACACAAGCACTCAGTCGCTGCCCAAGCTCATATGCACAAAGGTGGACTCTTGCTACTCCATTACTTACCTGCATTCTTACCTGTTCTCTCCTAGTGTGCTCTTTGATCCTCGGTGTGTCTCCAGGTCCTTGTCTCCATTTCCTAGTCCTCGTCTGGAAAAGTGGTAAGTGGTTGTGGTCGTCTTGTCTGTGCTCCTTCGGTTCGTCTTCCAGCTGCAAGCAGAAAAAACTGTTTAAGTTTGATGATAAGACTCTTCAATTTCAGATTGAATTCAGTTACTCACCTTTATGATTTGTGATGATTCCATCGGACTGGAACGCTTCGTTCAACTTTCACTCCGCTGTTCAGCCCAAGTCACTGCTTATACCCAGCAAACGTCTAGCACCACATCATCTAACCCCCATCTGCCAGAGTTTTGCAGCCCTCCAAAACCTGTATCTGAGCCCATGCAAGTAGCTCATCGCTGACTTACCCCAAAGGAACGTCAGCGAAGGATGACCCCATTGCTTATGTCTGCAAACTGCTTTTTTAGTTTGTGGCCTAATGGATAGGGAGTTGGACTTGTAACTCAAAAGGTTGTGGGTTCGAGTCCCAGGTCTGGCAGGGATTATGGGTGGGGTTAGTGAATAGCCAGCACTCTCTCCA
This sequence comes from Enteromius trimaculatus, assembly GCA_032361065.1. Classification (NCBI taxonomy): domain Eukaryota; kingdom Metazoa; phylum Chordata; class Actinopteri; order Cypriniformes; family Cyprinidae; genus Enteromius; species Enteromius trimaculatus. The sequence goes on from JAUMHP010000030.1 coordinate 2,940,290, forward strand.
CCTTCAATACCACGAATGAGGTGAGACCCTTGAGCAAAGCACCGTTCCCCCAACTGCTCCCTGGACGCCGCAGCAATGGTTGCCCACTGCTCCGGGTGTGTGTTTATTTCTCACTGCTGTGTGTGTGCACTTGGATGGGTTAAATGCAGAGCACAAATTCCTAGTATGGGAAACCATACCATGGCATGTCCTTTCCTATATTGTGGACAAGTGGATCATATTCTGAAAGACTGCCCACGTCTGTAAATTGTTTCAGAGTTTGGGTGCTAAGTAGGAAAAAGATCTGCCACCTGCAGTAGATTTTGATATTCTAGGTATTATCAAATTGCCAGAGTTTTAAGAACACAGCAGACTTGGAGGACTATAATGCGATAAGAGTTTGCTCAAGTAGGAGATCTGGCTGTTGGTTCTGGAGGGCACCAAGCTGGATTTACGTAGTGCCTACAACTTGGTACGAATTCGTCAGGGAAACGAATGGAAGACGGCATTCATCACTCCAACTGGGCACTACGAATATTTGGTGATGCCGTATTGATTATCAAACGCACCATCTATCTTCCAAGACTTTATGCACACAATCGTTCATGAGTACCTCCACAAATTTCTTGTCATTTATATTGATGACATTCTGATCTATTCATCCAGTCTCCAGGAACATTGCCTGCATCACCAACTGGCCAGTGCCCACCACAATCAAAGAGTTGCAGAGGTTCCTAGGTTTCTCGAAGTTTTACCACAGGTTCATTGAGAATTATAGCAGTCCAAGACACTTACCTGGAATGCTGAGACCTCAGAATTAAAGACTGCTTTTACCTCTGCACCCATTCTAGTTCTTCCAGACCCAGAGAAGCCATTCATGGTGGAAGTGGACACTTCAACCACAGGAGTGGGCGCTGTCTTCTCACAGCAGCAGGGGAATCCTCCGTAACTGAAACCGTGTGCCTACTTCTCCAGGAAATTGACCCCGGCGGAGAGGAATTACGACATTGGGAACAGAGATGCTCCCTCCCGACTTCCCTTACATAAGGAGGAACCTGAGTGCATAGAGCCTCCTTTAGCAAATGTTTATGAGTCCAATTCACTGGGTGACCCCTCCAGCCGCAGCAGATCCTGATCCAGCTCCTCCGCCGGGCTGTCCTCCTAATCTCCGTTTTGTTCCAGAAGCAGAACGCATTCCTCTAATCCACACATCTCACTCCTCACTGGCCATCCAGGGACCAACAGAACCCTCTCACTCCTGAAAGAGCAGTTCTGTTGGCCCCGAATGGAACAAGATGTGCAAAGGTCCCATCTAGAAAGCTTCTACCACTTCCCACACCTAACCACCCCTGGTCACACCTAGGGGTTGACTGACCGACCTGCCCGCCTCAGGAGGTAATACATGTATACTTGTAATTGTGGACTGATTCTTGTAGTTCTGTCGTCTTGTCCCTCTGAAAGGTCTGACCTCAGCCTGGGAAACAGCCCAACTTCTCTTTGATCATGTATTTGACCATACGGATTACCTGAATACATAGTCTCTGATAGAGGACCCCAGTTAATTTTTACCGAGTATGGCAGGCAGTCTTCCGGCTCCTAGGTGTGACCATCAGTCTCTCCTCGGGCTACCGGGAATCTGGAAAGCGGGGCAGTTCCTCCGCACCTTTTTCCACAGCCACCAGAACACCTGGAACCAGTACCTGAGCTGTTCCGATTATGCCCAGAACACCCTTCGTCAAGCCACCACCGGACTTACCCCGTTTCAGTGCATACTCGGTTTCCAGCCCCCACTTCCCTTGGTCAGGAGAACCCTCTGATGTGGGGTGATTATGATTTGTGGATTACAAACTCTCCTGTAAATAAAACATTATTACTTTTACCCTGTTGTCCAGTCCACTTCCTTACAGCTAATGCATTTAGCTTTCTGATTTGGCTTTGTGTTAATACATATTTGATTAAGCACTCATTTCTTTCTTTTGCCTCTAGCAATTTTTTCCAAGGATTATGTGTGCTATTAATTATGCTAAATCTCCAAACTCTTCCATAATGGGCAATGAAATGTTTGCAGTAAATTAAGTGTTTTTTTTTTTCTGCTCATGATAGTCACAACTTTTAAAGCCTTAATACATTCATCAGAACTCAATATGATGGACTATTCTGTGGTTAAATAAATGCATTTAGTTAATATAAAGTTTTTGGATACCGTAATGGTATCTGAAAATCATGGACGACAGGTGATAAGAATCGAAGCTCACACGTACTGCAGGTTAAAAAACTAGTCCCGTCCGAATAGGACTACAGTGAAATTCGGCTAGGTATACATTCGCCCTAAGATATCAAGGTGCAAGTCATCATAGCTTGCGTAGTATAGACTCAGCTCCCAACACAACTGTGAATAGATTAACTTCAATATTTTTTTTTATTGCGCAATAAGAGTGTCACGTTAACGCAGCACGTTAAGGCCCACCACTAATATATATATATATATATATATATATATATCCAAAAACTTTATTTTAACTTTTTTACGTTTGCAAGAGCACAATTATAAACACAACTATATTTCCATCAATCCAGGCTCATTGAACCTGAATTCATGCCTCTACAAACATTTCTGCAAACCCGTAATTATGTACCTTACTGCCCATTTCACAGCAGTGTCAAAGTAAAATGTCCAGAGAGTGGCTCTAAAACACACCTTTAAAACTTAACATTGGTACTTTTATTAGGTTGGCAGGTATGTTTTTTTTATTATGCTGCTTGAGGTAAGTTTTGCAGCAGTTCAGATTTCAATTATCCAGTGAGTGCCGCTAAATATTAATGCTCTATTAAATTGGAAATATCCTCTAAACCAAACCTAAACCTACCCGATAGTGTTAACAAATACAAAAATAATGTAAAAACATACTCACTGATGAAGCCATGCTATTTCAACTTCCTTATGCTGAGTTGAGCTGTTTCGTCAAACTTTTTCCCAAAAAAACCTCGAAAACTCATACATATGATGTACAGTACCTGCAGCGATTCATATGTATAGATATGTTTTTTTCAGTTTTGCATAAATGTATGCAGAGGCACGTATTTCCAACAAGGCTAGGTTGTTTTCCATCCAACTTTGTTAATTTAACTTTACTGCAAACTTAATTTCATGAAACATTTTAAAAAGAACAAACTTACATGAAAACCCATCCATCCATCCATTTTCTTCCGCTTATCCGGGACCGGGTCGCGGGGGCAGCAGTCTAAGCAGGGACGCCCAGAC
>JAUMHP010000030.1:2956505-2971499 GCA_032361065.1 Enteromius trimaculatus
TATATATGTGTGTGTGTGTGTGTGTGTGTGTGTGTGTATAATTATTTAAATATGTCTATTTATTAGTTCCATTTATGAATGAATATTTATGATTCTTTATTTCTTATGCTTTTTCATGTTTCTTTGTACTTTTTAACTTTTTTTGTTTAATAGTTTTGTGCCAAGTTTAGTTTTTTTTACTGTTTTAGTTTAGCTGAGAAGCTTGTAATCAAAAGGTTCTTTTTAGTGCCGACTTACTTCACAGAAAAGGCTTAAGCCTAGTCCTAGACTAAACGAAAACCTGAGCTGTTTCAGCTGAAAGAAACTACCATTGACTGATCTTAAAACAGGCCAGTGCCTTTGTTTTGTCTTTAGATACACACCAGTAATGCTTTTTTAAAAGCATGTTTATAAAAATGGCTTGAAGGTCGTAATTGAACCATGGCTTATCCTGGTTTAGGCTAAGCCCTGTCTATGAAACCGTGCCATAGTGTGACTGCATGCCTTGCTGATTTACGATTTGAACTTGGCAGATGACTGTTTGAATCCTTCGGATTTACGTCATATAAATACTTACTTAGTAAAACCCAACTAGCAAATAGATAAAACAATAAACAAACCACCTACTCGCGGGTTGCTTTTGCAGGAAGTATCACGATGTCGTTTTATTTGTGTTTATCTGCGTGGTGACCATGCAACTGAGAAATTAGTCTGTCTCTGACTTCATTGTGAGTAAGGGCAGCTTTCAGGAAGCACTTCATCAGATTGCACTTAGCGATTCCGTTTCTCTGACACGGACCCACGGGAGCTGGCTGGCAGAGATCTGACTCCGTATTCTCTTTGGACTTTAGGGTCTGTCTAAACATTTCAGGTTTGTGGAGGACGCTCACATGTAGGTGAGCAGAAAAATAAGAGTTGCCTGTGTTTAGACTCCAATAATGAGCTGTCGCGTTTATGGACACTTGGAAACGATATGCAGGGGTTTGTGAATACAGACGTGTCTGATTTCTTTCGTGCCCGCTGGAATGAGCGGGCCAGTGTTGAATCACGGGCCACAGTTAGCGTCTGAACTAATGACCTGACGCACAGAGATAAGACACGCTGCATGACATCACGCTCCGGTTCTGCACCGCCGCGTGAGAGACGACAACAAGCCTGTGCTCGTACCACCGGCCCGCGCTGTTGTCATGACAACAAAACACGCCGTTTGTTTAGCTGGTTTGTTTAGTTAATTGAAATGTGTTTAGTTTATTTTTAACAAAGAGCATGTAGGTTCTAAATGCCGACTAACATCGCTGTTGATTGAGTTTACTGAAACGCGCGCTAAGGAAAGTATTTGTTGAGGAATTATGTTAATACATCAGATATGAATCATAGAGAACCATAGTATATCAATGATTTCAAAACATGTCGCAAGGTAGAAATACCATGGTATTTGAATATGATATAACTGGCCTCAGTGGCATATGTTTAAATACCATGGTAATAACACAGTTTTTGCACATATCCATGGTATTACAATGTTTTTATACAAAGTCTAATGAAAGTATGTGTGTGGGACCATGGAATGACCAATGCATATGCAATAACTTGCTGTATGAATATGGTTATCACTGAGAACCATAGTATAAATGGACAATAGTATGGCAATGTGGTTGTGCTTGTACTATACGGTGCTATTCTTGGGCGTTTCCTTTTATATATATATATTTTTTCCTGAAGGTAATATCTTTTTTTAAGGATGCAATACATTTTAAATAAATGCTGTTCTTTATATATATATATATAAACACTTTGCTTTCATTAACAAATATTATTATGGTTCTTTGAAACCATTATATGAATTTATTATGAAGCAGCACAACTGTTTTCAATCTTGATAATAATCAGAAATGTTTCTTGAGCAGCAAATCAGCATATTAGGATCATTTCTGAGTCATGTGACACTGAAGACTGCAGAAAATTCAGCTTTTGCTTCACAGCATTAAATTACATTTTAAAATGTATTTAAATAGAAAACAGTTGTTTTAAATATTTAAAATATGTAACATTATTGCTATTTTTACTGTATACTGTTTACTTCTTTTAATATCTGTATGTTACGTTTTAATTTAAATCCTTACAGTAAAACATTTGAACTTTGAAAACACTTTATCTTGTTACTTCCACGGTGCTGTCTTTTAGTAAGGGTAGATTGTATAGTGATATAGTTATATTTGACGTCCATAGGAATCGACTACTTTATGACATGTAAGAATAAGCTTGCAAGGGATCCTTCAGAAAATAGGGAAGTGTGTTAGTCTTTAAAGGAGTTGTTGCATATGAGCTGTGACATCGGCATGTATAAAATGTTAAACTCTTCACCTGTTAGTACTCAAGGCTGTATAGCGTCAGTCTTCACTCCTTCAGGAAGGGTGTGTGTCTCTAAAAATGACACAGTCGTGGGACGCAGAATTAACATTATATCATTACAGCCAAAGCAGGCTCTGTGGTGAGATCATCTCTCTGCTGCAGCCCACACCTATTGTAAGAAAAGTGGCCTCAAGCCAAAAGCATTACTGCAGACGCTGAGAGATCTGGAGTCGCTCGCGGCTTTGTGCTTTTTCTGCAAATCCCTTCCAAAGCAGAAAACATAGATGGGTTTTTTTTCTGATGGATTAGTTGCGACATAGTACTAATTGCTCATTTTATGTTTAGTTTATTCTCTAACCCAAAGTGATTTGAGTACACTTAAAGAAACAGTTCACCCAAAAATGAAACATTTGCAGAAAATGTGCTCGTGCTCAGGCCATCCAAGATGTAGACGAGTTTGTTTCTTCATCAGATTTGGAGAAATAGCATTGCGTCACTTGGATGCTCAGTGAATGGGTGCCGTCAGAATGAGAGTCTAAACCGCTGATAAAATTCACTTTAAAGGAAAGAGTTATGCATTGGTATTTTGGCCAGAAGTTGGATTTTCTTTTTTTGGACTCTCATTCTGACGGCACCCATTCACTGCAGAAGATCTATTGGTGAGTAAGTAAAGGAATGCTGAATTTCTCCTCATGTGTTTCTATGAAAAAATAAACTCGTCTACATCTTGGACAGCGTATATAAAGCACCATTAGGAATACTGTAATACGAGAGTTGAACCACTTCAGCTGTTCTCCGCTGTACTGTACGGGGGTGACGACATCTTTTTTTTCCCATCAGAAAGGCATCTGGTCATTCGTCCACTGTGACCGGGCGATCGGAGCAGAACCGTGCGGCCGTATGAAAACATGCTTATCAGTAACGTTCGCTCATCAATCACAGCCGAGCAGGACAAAGGAGATCGCTGTGATATAAACGACTCCCAAAGCGTGTATGAAGCTGACACTGAAGTCATTACACATCCAGTGTTTCTCATTCTGGGTCAGCAGATGCCTTTCTGAAGGAGGTGATTTTGAAGGAGCCGCCTGTGCGATGGAAAGAATGTTCCAGATAGCAGAGCTATTCCTGAAAAAAGGCACGTCACATTGCATCCCTGCCGCAGTCATTCTCAGTGCCGTCTGCTTCTGAGGTTTTGCTTTTATTATGATGATGTTGATTTTAGTGTTAGTGTGTTAGCGCTTGTTTCCAAATCCCTGTCCTGAGACCCACATTTCTTACTCTAAACCCCTCATGGAGAGTTAACGAAACTTAACTTAAAATTTACAAACGACTCCATTGTTTCCAAGTTTATGATTCCACCTGTTCCATTGCTTCATTTGTTCTATCGTTCTGTCATTCCATCCATTTCTTTTAACATTCCTTCCATCCGTCATATCTATTGTTCTATCATTCCATCTAGATTCATCCATCCACATTCTATCATTCAATTGATTTGTTCTATCATTCTGTTGTTTCATCTACATCCATCTATCCATTCTATCATTCGATTTATTGTCCCAGCCATTCATCCATACATTCTATCTTTTTTGTCATCATTCTTTTGTTTGTTCCATCCATGCATTTTTCTGTCATTACATCGTTTCATCCATCCATCCATTGTTTTATTGTTCTATTCATTCATCCATCTGTTATTCCAGCTATCATTCTATTTCCTTCCATCCATTTCTTTTGTCCATCCAATCATCCTGTCATTTTATTTACGACTTTCTACATTTTCCCCTCACCTCAGGCCCCTTTTTCCATCCATCCATCCATCCATCCATCCATCCATCCATCCCTACACGTCATGTTAAAAATGAAACCATGTCTTTTCTGGGCTTGCTATATTATACCCTGCATCTGCATCATTTGTAGATATTTGTGTAAATTCCATCTGTGTTTATTTTGCTTTAAATACTGACTTGATTTTACTTCCTACATGGTATTCAGGACACCAGGACACTAGAGACACACAGAGGAGATGGGAAAAGAGGCAATTTCAGTACAGCGGTATGACCGTCATGAAGTACAGTACGAGAGTCCTCTTGAACTCTCACCTAAACCGCAACTCTACGTTTTCATCACGTGCCATTTTAAACTAGGCTGTAGTTTATGATTTCTATTTTTGTATGCACTCTTCCACCTCTCTCTGTCCTCTCGCTCTATCTCTCTTCTTCCCATGTAGGGTGACATCAGGTCACATTTATTAGATTAAGGCTGTGGTCCTCATCATGCCATCGTCCACATGCTTGCTGAATGACAGCTCTGAATGAATTTAAACACTTCCTTACAAAAGTCAGATGTGATTGTGTTTTTGTTTTATTTTCTGTCATATCACTGGACCACATAAACAGCTTAAAATGCATTTATACTTTTGACAGATGCTTTATCTGCAACTTGCATAGCATCCAGGGTGTGCATTTACATTTAAATCAGATTCAATATCCATTTGAATAACGTCACTTAAAGGTCTCATATTGTCAAATCTTAAATTTCCTGGCTATTTTCATGATATGTGAGGTCTAGGGGCTATATAACTACCCACCGTCCATGACATCACTGAACAACAACAACACGGAAACATGTCCAAAGGTTTTACTTTTGCAGATGAAACCAGATCGACCCATAGCTCACTCCGAGGATAGATCTGACAGGATTGTTGCTATGAGGTGAATCACATCTAACCGATCTAGAAAAGACAAGGCTTTGAACGGTCCGCCTCCAGTCTTCCCTTCGTTTTGCATCCAGGTAGCGCTGTGATTGGCCTGGTCGTACTCTACGCCAATCAGAAGAGAGGCTCATGAATATTAAATAGAAAGACCAGCTCCTGAAAGAGAAGCTGTTAAAACACACAGATGGTTTTGTTACTTATACCGCAAATATATATTCTTAAGGACATCCACACCTAAAATAAAACTCCCAAGAAGGTGTACAATACGGGACCTTTAATGGATCAGCCAATCAGATCAGGAATGTGTGTAAAGAATTCGAAGTTGACTTTGACTTGAAGTGTGTTCATGCACAAATAGCTGGTGTGCACTTGTGATATGGGTATTTTTAGCGGCTCACACTACAGGAAGGTACAGGAGGAAATGGCAGATGGTCAGAGCTTGTGCCGTCACAGGAAGTGTTCGTCTGATGCCTGAGTGTTGTAGGCTTTGTGCTTGTGATGAGAAGGGAAGACTGCATGGTACATTCATTTCAGCATCAACTTTGTGTATGTCCTAAAATGCCTTAAGAGCAATCAAGTGCGTGTGTTTCCTGTTTTAAGACATTTCAAGTGGAAAACTATTCAAGACAATATATTAAAATGAATGTAGCATAAATGCCTTGGGAGCAATAAAAATAGGAATCCTGCTTTTAACAAGCATTTTAATTGCATTGCACAATATTAAGATTTCAGAGAGCGTATGTTGTGTTTCTTGGCAGATTTTTCCACTTGTTTAATATATAAAAATCTGGAGTATTCAAGATGCATCATTTGTCTCTTGTTTTAGGGATTTGTAGGCATTCCAGTTGAAAAACAAGTCCAAACAACTCATTAAAATTGAATTGCAATGCAATGTCTCAAAGTGATCTGAGCTGTTACTGAACTCTAAGAAACACATCTCTAGATGTCTCTCCCTCTGAAGAAACATTTGAGAAAAAGGGCACTTCAGCAAGTCTTTTGCATTTAGTCGTGGCTCTCATTGAGAAACAAATTAAAGAAGACTTTTCGTGGAACTTTGCAGAGGTTATTTTGGACATTTTCTGAAAGGCAAGTTTAATTCTCTCTGAGCGAGGGCAGGTACAGATCGTTGTGTTTGTCTGACTGGATGATGAGCTTAATTTTGGCAATCATATGATCGACACACATACAGCGTGTCAGTTTGTGCCAGACCAATGTCTGTGTGAGCGTTTCTCTGCCCTTATTTAGTCACAGTGCTCCAGCTTTCACACGGCTCAGACAAACTCTGACGTTTTCCTCCAGGACTGTGTGTCTGTCTGTCGGAGGATGGGGAGGAAATATTTACACAACTGTTACCACCTGCCATTGTGCCGATTAACACTGGTTATCTGGCTGAGGTTATAGCAGTGAGTTAAAACTAATGTAATACCTTGAAAGGGTCTGTTTGCGTTTCTGTTTATTTCCATGGCTTTACTAATGTATGCCATTGTTGTGTCGGTAAATAAATAAATAAAATAAATATAAATAAATTAATATAAATAAATAAAGAAATATAAATAAAGAAATAATAAATATAAATAAACAAATAAAAATAAACAAACAACAACAATAATAAAATATATATATATATAACTATATATATATGAATAACTAAATACCTAAATGCACATAAACAAACATGTTTGTTATTTGAAATATAAAATAAATAGATAAATAAAATATTAGATGAAAAACATTGCCTTGGCATTTTACTGAAATAAGTTTAACTTAAAATATTAAAATTACTAACTGAAATAAAAAAAAAACACTTTTTTTATACATAGTTTTTTTTTTTTTTTTTTTTAAATAAGTCAAAAGCCTTTTTGTATATTTTAGTGACAGGGCACGGGAGTGTTAAAATATTTTTGTTAATTGTAACAATGATTAAATAAAATTTCATATTAGATGAAATTAACACAATTTGAAATAATAAAATGACAAAAAATGAAAGTGTTTGTTAAACTTTTAAAATTGCTTATGAAAAGTTTAAACTGAAATAAGATAAATAAAAATAAAGTTTGTATACATGTTGAATTAATAAATAGCTTGAAAAAAAACTAATGTAAATATTATCTGAAACACATCAAACTACACAAAAATCAGAAGGATTGCCTGGGCGGGTGCCTGAAATAAGTTTAAATTAACATTAAAATTACGAAAGAAAAAATATTTGTAAAAAATGACAAAGTACATATATAACTAATATAACAGTGTACTAACTTTGTAATTGTCACAATGAGGGACGTGAAGTGTTCGGGCTCAAATGCAAAACAGTGTTTATTAGCTCAGGGTCGAGGCAGACAAGGTCGAGCACCGGCAAACAGGATCAATAGAGGCATAGACAGGAGAGTAAACGTAATACAGGCGAGGGTCAAACGTACCAGTAAACAGAGTCCTGAGGGCAATCCAGACAACTAGACAATAGAAAACGAACACGAATGAAATCCGAGAACCAGGTAGACGATGTGCATATAAACAATGAACCGTGAAGATCACAAACACTTCCGGGTTTTATACATGAGAAACTAGGTCAATGTGTGGAGCAAACAATGAAACACCAAGACAACAAACGAGTGGGCGGAGACAAGAGTGCATGGAATGAGTTCCTAGAGCTCTGGAGTGCCATGCAGCTGATCATGACAGTAACTAAAAATAAAACCAAAATAAAATTATTAAGCTTGTTCAAAATATTAACTAGTGTGTATATAATTCTAAAATCCAAGTATGAATTTTTGCAATAGATTTTTTTTTTTTTTAATAGGTTTTTTACATTTCATTTATTTGAAATATGCATGCACCCTATAATATGCACGGTTGGCATGAGCCGGTTTTTGTGATCCCGGATTAGCCGTACTGTTATGCCAACAAAGAATGTGCTGGTATGTATCCATGTGCATCAAGCTCCAGCAGTATCCATTACTAAATATAAACCATGCCACCGATGCTTGCCCACCTCCGCTGAAAGTACCCCGAGAATCTGAGGAATTAATTATCACAGGAGCTGCAAGTAACCAGTGTTCATTCACGCCATTCGGCAGTTGAAATTTCCCGGGAGACATGCGGGTAACAAAACGGCAAGCTATGAAGTTAAACACCCTCGATCGGGTGAGTGCACAAGTGTGTGTCTCTCTCTATAAATCTCGCAGCTGCGTGAAGCGCCCGGGGAGCTCTTCAGGAGCGAGGTGCATATTCTCCGTGTAAATATAAGACTAACTCTCATTTATATGTCCCAGCTGCCTTCGCCTCCAATAATAACAGAGCTAAGGTCACCCCCCCCCAATCTCCCGGGCATAATCGAAGTTAAAAATACACCAGTCTCCAGTTAGGGAATTGAGCTTTGTGAAAAACTCCAGTGGATCGAACTCTCTTCTGGATTACTGTTTGGGACGGCATCGAACCGCCAGCGGCTTCTGGATATTTTTGGATTTCATCATAGAGGACATAATGAACGTTTGTGTGTATACAAGTGTTGTCATTGCTATTTTGGACGGCGGCTGAATGTCATAACAGAAGCACAACAAATCAAAGTCGCCATCAAAATGAAAACACTCCCATGGCCACAACTGCGCAACACGCTTCTATTAATAACACAAATACTTTCTGCAACAATTCATCTGCCAGGGTTTTCCCGTCTTTGGTTACTTGCTGGTCACTCCAAACATTTCTGTTTAGATCATTCAGATACTCTATCTATCTGTCCATCTGACTACAAAATATGTAGCTTATATCTATCTATCTATCTATCTATCTATCTATCTATCTATCTATCTATCTATCTATCTATCTATCTATCTATCTATATAGTCTACTCTACCAGTCAAACGCTTGGAAACAGTAAGACTTTTAAAGATGTTTCTCATGTTCATCAAGGCTACATTTATTTGATCAAAAATACAAGAAAAAATGTGTATTCTTCTGTTCTTTATTCGAAAGAAATGAAAACTTTCAGCTAAAAAGTCACAGGTTTCAAGAAAATATTAAGCATATTAAACAGTTTCCAGCACTGATGATAAATCAGTGTATCAGAATGATTTCTGAAGGTCATGTGACACTGAAGACTGGAGTAATGATGCTGAAAATACATCACAGGAAAAAATCTGATATTAATGTATTTTAAAATTGTAATATTATCGTAATAATATTGCACAATTAAATTTTTTTAAATCAAATAAACAGCCTTGCTGAACATAAGAAAGAGTAAAAATACCAAAGTTTTAACGGTAGTTGTGTGTGTGTGTGTGTGTGTGTATTATAAATAAACATTTTGCATATATAATATTATTTCACATAGCTGTTAACCGCATTAGAAATATTTCTGTACATATTCATGATAAAATTGTAATTACATATATATATATATATATATATATATACGTCTATCTATGTTTATAATATATAAGATACTAGTTAGAATGGCATGTAGTTAAAAACAGCTGCGTGAATTAATATTTTGAAAAAGCTTCATTCTGATCAGACTAGTTCTCAAATGTGGGGCCTTTATGATCTAATTGGGCATATGAACTCAACATCTTGTTTTAATAATAAGTTTGATTAAGCGCTCTGATCTCCAGACTCGGTTGTGATGCTGAGCGATGTGTGGGATTGGAGCGGAGATCTCTCTCAGATACTCTGAGGACGGATAGGTTGGGTGTGAGATCATACGGGAGGCAGCGCATACTTGATCCTGATGTCATCGCTGAGCTCAGCGCTCATTACATCTCTCTCTCTCTCTCTCTCTCTCTCTCTCAGGGAAATCCCCCTCTTAAATCTGCACATGGGAACATGAGAAATGAGATTAGCTACAAGAGCAAACTACATATTAAAATATCAAGATATGGCTCAAAGCTTAAGACTGCAGGCATTTATCAGAGCCTTTTGTAGGAAGGAGTGTGAAACACACTCTGTTAAAAAAAATTTTGTACATATATCATTGCAAGTAACTTGACCATGTAAACCATTAAAAATGACTGCGATTTTAAAATGGTAAAAATGCAACAGTAAAAAACCTGTTAAATAGTTAACGGTAAATTCCTGTAAAATTTATAAGGGAAAAAATGTATCTGACCTTCCCACGATTCCCTGCAAATTTATCATTTGAATTTGATGTTTTTTCTTATGAGTTATGTTTATTAGGGTTGTATGTTACATGTAATGTTGTTAAATTAATATTTATTGCATATTTCAGATGAACGGTGTTTAGTGCTTGTGTGTATGACTCTGAGCTCCTTCTATACATGTTCATATTTAAAAGCTCCTTGTGATGGGCTTAGGTTCATCATGTGACTTTCTCATCACCTCCTGCATTTGGTGCTGATCAGTGTATTTCAAAAATACAAAACAGATTTCACTACTTTAATAGGTTGATTTATTAACGTTATATCAGTTCATGACATTACGGTATTCAACTGTATTTCACTTAAATTTAATTTTTAAAAAAGTAAAACATAACATGTTGTTTTTGTATTTTTTTACAGTTGAATTCCACCAACCACAGCTGCCAGTTATTTATTGTAAATTTTACAGGTTTTCAGTGTACAGCTGCATATAGCTGAAGCATCAGATGAACAGCAAAACATCAGCATTTTTATTTTTTTGCAGTACAAATATACTTTAAAATGACTTAAGAATACAAATTTGCTGAACATTTACTCATCCTCAGTCCATTTATCATGTAGATGAGTTTCTTTGTCTGAACAGTGTCTCAGCAATGGATGCTCTGCAGTGAATGGGTGCCGTCAGAATGAGAGTCCAAACAGCTGATAAAAACATCAGTTAATCAGTCTATCAGTTAATGTCTTGAGAAGTGAAAAGCTGCGTGTTTGAGAAGAAACAAACAGATCATTTCAAACCATCGTTCAGCTAAAATATACACAACGCATAATATACTTCCTCCGGTGAAAAAGTAGTCTTATCTGAATCAGGAGAAAATAAAACATTTACGTGCAATAAGAATTCTCAACAGATGTGTGGTTGGTTTTGGATGTGAGAGGCAACAGGAGATGGACTCTTTGACTGGATCTTTGGATTACAGACTAAAGTTTAGTTTCAAGTTTAGAGCCCTGTTTCACAGACAGGATTTTGGCTGAAACCAGGATTTAAATCATTTTTAATAAACGCGCCTTGGAAAAAACATAAGGCAAAAACCAAGGTAGTAATATATTTTAAGATCATTCAAGTTTCTTTCCTTTAAAACAGCTCAGACTTACGTTTTAGTCTAGAACTAGGTTTAAGCTGTCTCTGTGAAACCGGGGGTAAATCTCTTTACGATGGATTTGTTTCTTACAAACACACAGCTTTGGGCTTCACTGAATACTAACTTGACGGCACCCATTCACTGCTGGATGTGTTGTTGTTCTAACTGTGTGATCCTTTCTAGAGATTGTCTCTGTTGTATCTGCAGATTATGTTCATCTTTCTTTGCACGTGTAGGTGAAGATGAGGTCCAGGAGCAGCGATGCGGAGGGGCCAGAGAACAGGCCACTGAAGCCGCTCGCTAAAATCCACAGCACTGAGAAAGAGAGAAGCAAACAAGAGCTGACGAAGAAGAAAAGCAAAGCTCAGGAGGAAAAAGAGAGCTGTGAGGAGAAGGCTGTTTCTGGATCTGTGCAAAAGCCTCTGAAGCCTCGTGAGATGCTGCAGAGGAGAGCAGGACTGATGGAGCTCTCCAAAGAAGATCTCATCCAACTGCTGGGAGTCATGGAGGGAGAAGTTCAGGTGAGGTCTGAGGCATGGTCACAAGAAACGTTTGATGCAAGCTTTCTTTAAAACTAATTTCTAATTAGACATACATGTCCTAGTCCGACACCTTAAATACAGATGAATACGTTTAGATGCTGTCAGGATGTGAAGAGACTTTCGCCCAGCATGACAGAACACGTTTCTGAAGGCAATCAACTAATGCAGCTTGAAATAAAATGAAAGAAGGATATTGACTCTTTCATGCACCTACGCTGATTCCATGATAGATTCAGGTTTTACAAAACAAACAGTGCGGACATTCGGAGCTAGACTTTTTGGTCTTGCTATTTAAAAGTTTGGGGTCATGTAGATGTTTTTATATTTGTTATTATCATTTTATATACTAAAACAACTTTGGCATAGCATATGTTGTTTCGAGCACACAGGCTCTTCATCAGACCTGTGCGCTCGAAACGACATATGCTATGCCAAAATTGTTTTAATAAATAAATAATTTTGATATTTTTGGACACTATATTTTGTACTTGTTAGGTTTCAGCCGAGCACCCTTTTGAGACTGAGGTGCTTTTGTTTCATTGTTTTCACATATTTTTATATGCTTTCGTTTAGCAGGGATGCAGATTGTTACGGCATGTCACACAAAAAGTGGTTATTGTGAACTTTGTTTAACACAAATACTTGAAGCAGCACAACCGTTTTCAACATTAATGATAATCTGAAATGTTTCTTGAGCAGCAGCTGAGCATATTTTCAGTATATTAGATTTCTGAAGCATCTTGTGACGCTGAAGACTGGAGTAATGATGCAGAAAATGTAGCTTTGATCACAGAAATAAATTACCTTTCAAAAATGTATTTAAAAATAAAAGAGTTCTTTTAAATTGTTTTTTTTTTTAATCAAAAATGCAGTCTGGTGAGCAGAATATATTTTTTTTTACCAACCCAGAACCTTTAAACAATAGTGTAGGTGATTTGGATATATGTACACAGACATGTGCATACTGTACCCAGCATACATACAGTATGATAAAGTGAAAAACAACAGATGATAGCGTGATAGTCAATGTCACGTGGATGTTAGTGTTCATGTTGCATGGAAGCGTACAGCGCCCTCTGCTGGAGCTCAGCGAGGATGTAACATTCGGCAGCTTGACACCATACAGAACCTTGAAAATCCCTCTAAAATATTGATCTTTTTTCAAATTAAAACAAGTTGATTTCTATCTTCTCAAATTTTTACGGAAGTTCATAGTTTACACTGTAGAAAATATATTTACTTTTTTTTTTTTATGTTGTTAGTAAAAGATTTATTACTGATAGACAATTATTGATTGAAAAGATTGTTGGAGAATGTTTTGCAAGAAAATATTTTTAATAAAATGTGATTTTGCAATGGTCTGGAGTAGAAACTGGGATAGAAAATTGTTTCAGCATCAAAAAATGGTCATATATTTTAAAGTGCCCCTATTATGGATTTTTGTAAATGATCTTTCATGCGGTGTGTAACACAGCTCTAAGTGAATGAAGACATACTGTAAAGTTGCTGAAAGTGCACCGTGTATAAAGTTATTGTCTCTCAAAGGAAAGAGTCGACTCTGAATCTTGGAAAAGAGTTCCATGTTCCAAGCCGCTTCGCTCAGACGTCAAAATTAAACATTTGCATAATAAAAAAAAATTACTACTGTACTGCTCTACTGTACTGTACTACGTGTTTAATGGAAATACCATGGTGTTTGAATGTGATAAACGCTGTGTGATTTAGGCCCGTGAGGATATTATCCACATGCTGCAGTCTGAGAGAACACGACCTGAAGTTCTGGAGGCTCACTACGGATCTGCGCTTCCTGTCAAACCTCTTCAAGCTCTGCAGAGAGACAGTCTGATGACCAGCGGAGACTTGATCAGAGACGATGTCTACGAGATCCCTATGATAGAGGTGAGGAGCGCTGGTTTATTAATCTGTCTGCTTTCGGGTCGGTTTCTGATGGCGATCATCTCTGTGTCTCTGAAGCTGGACCGTCTGGAGGAGAAGCACCGGGAGACGTACAGACGGATGTTAGAGCAGCTGCTCTTAGCGGAGAAATGCCACCGTCGCACCGTCACTGAGCTGGACAACGAGAAGCGGAAACACGTCGACTTTATGAACAAGAGCGATGACTTCACCAACCTGCTGGAGCAGGAGAGAGAGAGGTGAGGAACTCAACATCCCACAACAGTGTACAAGCTTTTCAGTAAAATACTGGGAAACCTACTATGAAGCGTCAACGTTTCTTTTGTTTTGAGGTATAATTATTTGTATATTTTAGTCGTTTTTTATTGCTCTAAATTCATGATAAATGTGATTCTATATCAGTTAACGTTTGTTTTTATTTTATTTAGTAACAAGATCTGTATATTTATATATGGGTTGAGTTTTAATGAAATAATCCTTCCCTGAAATGGTTAAATTACACAGTTACAAAAGTAGGGTTGCACGGCAGGTCGAAATTAGCCTAAAATCTGGGACACGAATATTTCATTATTTTCAGCACGAATGTAATACTAGGATCCCATTGGATGCATCCTTTCGTGCTGGACTCACGAAAGTCGAGTAAGAATCGTGTCCGTGCCACGAAAAAAAAACGTGCGACTGGGCTGGGCACCGGTACCTAAGGAACCGGTATGTACCGAACCGAATCAAAACGCGGATTTCAGTGTCTCATTTCGGTGCCGTGCCTGAACGAAAAATCCAACAATCTATGGCGCCAAATCTTTGCCATTTAATAAGCGAGCGCACCACTGATGCTGGCGCGCGCATTCAAATCATTTCCGCGAGAGGAAAACAGATCTAAAGTTACTTGCGAAGAAACGGGAGCCCGCGAGCTCATTTCAAACTCCGCTCGCGCATATATAATCTGCGCGCGATTATTCTTCTCTTATTCTTCTCATCTGCTCGCGCGAGCATGTTTATCTTTGTCAGTCGCGGGTCTTGCTGATTTCGTTGTCAATCTTGTCAAATGTCATTGGTTATTTCCGTTTTTCGGAAGTCAGTATTGGATGCCTGTTATAAGATGATTCATTCACTTGACATGGCATGCATTGGATTATATTGTTTCATAAACTTAATTTATTTATTATTTTATTATTAATTTTGACTTTTTAAACTTTTTAAACCTTTCATGCAATTTTGTGATAACTCATTCAAGTGAACAGATGTACAGTTTCATATTTATTTGCATA
>JAUMHP010000030.1:2971599-2987619 GCA_032361065.1 Enteromius trimaculatus
GTTACATTCGTAACCTAGACGTTACCCTTTCAGTCGAATCACTTTGACGTTATATATGGGAACACGCATGGAAAGAGCCACGACTCTGAGCACGCGTTACGCAGAGACCCCCGCTGACCGGTGAGCCTATGGAGTTGCTAGCCATGGTGCTGAGCATGGTTGAGGGCGGAGCACATGTCTTAACAGACAGTTCTCGCATGTGAAATAAGGAAATGCAATACATCGACAGAATTACGGATATAATTGAAGGGAAACACAGCCTTCTGGCTGACTGTGGAAAAAAGGTGTTATTTTTGCCACACCTGCTGGGCGAAGGAGACCCAGAGGAAGCACAGCCGGAGCTATCTCCACTCTAGTCCGACTACGGGGCAGGGAGGCTCTGCACCCTCCACTGCGTCGTGATATGCGGCTATGGCAGCGACATACACTTTAAGAGTTGCAATCGCGCATCTCTGTGGGTCCTCTCGACGAGAGGAACACCAGTCGAAGAACAGACTCCATTTCTGTGGTAAGCCTGCCTCGTAGAGGGAGCTAGCGCTTGAGAGATGGTATCTACAACAGCGCTGAAAGCCCGGAGATGGCTGGGCTCCATCGAGTGTGGTGAGGGCCGAGGAGCCTGGGCCAAAGCGTGATGAGTAAGGGGCTCGCCACGACTTGTATAGCTCCTAGTGCACCTCGGGGCCGCATCTCTGGGCCCCAAAAACCAATCGTCCAGCTGCGAAGGGTTGGCTGAAGGCGCACAGGGCACCTCCAAGCCGATTCCTGCAGCGACGCGGAGGAGCATCGCTGACAGCTCGACATCCGCTGCTGACGGGACGGATGCCGCGGTGCAACGCCCACCTGGAGCAGTACTAGCCTCGCCATCAGACTCGTCCTCTGATGCTGCAGAAGACATCTCAGCCTCTCGGGGTGCGGCGTAGTAATGACTTATTAAGGGAAGGACGCAAAGGGAGACGTCTCGCGAACGAGAGGCGGACCCATAACATAGCCATGATATACGAGAAATAGAGAACTTTATTTGCAGATCGCACCGTCACTTTCAAAAAAGCCAAGGGGATCTCAAGCTTCAAAACGGCGAAGCCTCTGAAGCGAAAAGCTGCATGTGCACTCCGCTCGTGTCCTCTTTTACTCACACAGTGATGAGGTGCACCTGACCGCAATCAAGTCATGAAATCAATTTCATTGGCCTTTTGTATAAAGCTCAAAGGCAATTGGTCTCTCTGGCGAGTTCCCATATGTAACGTCGAAGTGATTCGACTGAAAAGGTAACCAAAATTCAAGATGGCATGGATGAATATTTTTTCATGTAATTATCCACATGGGATTTAGAGTCCTTCCACACAGTTTGAGCAGCCAAAATCTTGACGTGGGTCCTTTTGCGTACAGCTGATACTTTTATCTTTTAATGAGGAATGTCAGAAGAGCAAATAATGTTGAAACTAGAAATCTTGTTTCCTAAATCAAAACACTTGCATGAGAGCATACTCGTCAGAGTGCCAAAACTATTACTTTTCTAAAGTTTGCACGTGTGAAATCCAAGACATATAAATATATTCTTTTAGATTCTGGTTCTTAGACTTTGCTTGTTGAATTTGACCCATTTGCACCGATGGTCAGTGTAGGTCAAAATTCAGTGTAGGTCACTTTGTATCGGGGCGTAGCACCAAATTCTGGACCCTATGCACAAGCAGTGGACATGGGCCCCCGTAAGCTCGAGGTTCACAACTTCCTACGACACCATTTAATACATCAATCAACTGATGCATTTACCCCAAATATTAACATTTACACTAGTTAATAACATTCATTGTGGTCTTAAATTCTATTTAAAGGAAAATGAAATTGCACTTCTTAGTGGCCCTCCCCCCACTTGGGGCCCTGGTAATTTAGTCCCACTTTTCACCCAACGCACCTGCTTTGCATACAACTGACACTTCCTGTTTTTAAAGAGGAATGCCAAATAATAAACAAATAATCTTGAAACTTATAAAAGCCATTGCAACTTACAAGATCAAAAAGTAAAAAAAAAGTTTAAAGCTTTATGCAGTGATTACAAAGAATGCAAGAATCACAATGCTCACGTTTAAAACGCTCATTTGAGCTAGACCTTGATTTATTATTTTAATTATTATATAAAAAAACTGAAAAAATAAACATTGAAAAAATCAAAAAAATAAAAGCATCCTTTATTTAATCAATAATTAATTCATGAATTAAAAAAGACATTATTATAATATTAATCAAAAATGTAATTATTAATTTGATTTAACTGTTTTTAATTAGTGTTATTATGAATTAATGAAACATAATTTAAAGAAACAAAATTCTGTCTAAACTCTTTGTAAAATCATTCAATGTTGCACTGAACTAAATGCACCAGTTGTCATACATAAAATTTACACTGATTGTTTTTCTTCACATTTATAGAAAGTATTTCTTCAAAACAATTTACACATAAATTTAACTTTATAAATGTTGTTACGCGTTACTGATTACAGCGGTTTTGATTGAGAGCAAACACTAGGTGCAGACAGACAGGAGAAGGACGAGTGCTGTGGTCAAACTCAGAGTCAGAAGGGGATGCTGGTTAGCGGACGGCGTCCCGGCAGTCTCCCAGCTGTCTCGAACCCCACACTGAGAGCAAGCCGGCCCACATAAGGAACACACAGACATGTCCCGTCTTGACTCAGATGTGTAGGACCGCACTGTCCTCCGTCCTGCAGAAGAAAAGGGAATGCCTAAAAACACATGCTGCAATGCATAATAGAATCTAAAGCGGTTATTTAAAGAGTCTTACGGGGCTCATAGTAATCGTAGATCATAACCACAGCATCTTGGACATTCACCACCTTAAAGTCCAGGATGGTGGATATCTCAACGCAGCTTTCCACTGTTGTCACCTGTGATAAGAGGAAAAAGATGAACCAAATAAACCATCATCAGAACAAATCTAGACTAAACACACTTATGCTGCAATACTGTAGTCATAAATATATGAGAGGAACTCACTGTGTCTAAATAAAGTGTAACCCGTCCTGAAGGCGTCTCTACTCTTCTAACTATATCATTTAACTGGACACCGTTATGAGCCAAACTGAATCCTGTGAGTAACCCCACGTCCAGTATGGCCATACCCGTCTGTTTCAGGTCCTGGTCCTCCCTCAGCCTTAAACGACAGAAACTCAGAAGTTATTCTCAGAAGTGATTCCATCGACCTCCAGAAGTATTTGGACAAATATTTACAATTTCCATGTGAATTCATAATATATATTGATTATATCTTATACTTTTAGGAATCTTATACTTTATATCTTATACTTTAACATCTATAATGAGATGAAAAGAAGAAACAAAATATCAAACCAAGTTTGTTTTTTTTATAAATCCATTTTTCATGGATATATAAAGTCACTTCTCACAATAGTGTCATTCATTATATATACATCAAATAAAATAAACATGTTTCACAAACTATGACTATAACCAGAAACTGTGCAAGAAATTTTGTCTTCATATTAAACCATTTATTGACCGTTTCATACTTCCTTTTGTGATTTTTTTTTTATGCACTTGCTTTTTTTATTCAAAATAAATGCCATTTGTTTTGATATTTTGTAATATTCAAATATATTTGAACATTTTGAATCATTTACAGTTATGGCTTTAAAAATAAAATATTAAACAATTATTGTTGATCCTTTATTTTATATTTTATACTATAGTAGTAGTAGTAGTGTATTTTATCATAGAACTTATACAGGTTTTTTTTTCAGTCACGTTAAAAACTTTAAAAATAAATAAATAAATGCATGATGTTTCAAAAATCAACGAGTTAAATATTTATATGAAATAATCAGGATCTCGATTATTATTATGTCTTTTATCTTTTATCACATTGTTCTGTGCTGATAAAATCATCATTGGCAATAAGTAAATAATGGTGTGTTTAGCGTAGCCGCTCACCTGAAACATAATTGAAGGTCTACAGTGAACTCCTCGTTGTCCATTACGTCTATATACAAATAAAAGGCCTCATCTGTCTGTATGTCACGCCGTCTGAGCGATGTTTTGGGGTTCATCACATTGTAGAACACATTGAGCTGAAACAGTAAGAGAAAATGAATTATACTCTAACTCTTTGGGATTTTACAAAGCAACAGTACAAGCAATCATTCATGTCTGGAGAACAAATTAGCAAACACAAGTTGAAATGAGGTCATCTCTGATTTGCAAATCTTCTGCAGAACAGAGTTCTGGATGCTGTTTCTTCGGTGTGGCCTTTCAAAGCATCTCAAGATGTTGCTGGTGTCTCACTGATGAGGAAAACAGCGCCTGGGCCGGTTTATGTGCTCCATGCTGAGCAATCAAAGGTATAATTACACACTGGACAGAGAAAGAGGGGATCCGACTGCTGATGACAACAGAATATTTCTGCCATTACGTTTTGTCTTATCTTTATGGGGGGCAGCTGTTGAACCTTCATAACCTGCTTTTAGTGGAAATACCTCGCGATCTATGTCAAGATGATCAACTATTCATTCAACAAGCAACTAGCAGCCTCTTTTTAGCTTCAATATTTTTTTTTCACAGCACTGCTAAACAATGCATTTAAAGGAAGACTCCACTTTTTGTGGAGTTTTACAGTTTTTGAATGCATTCAGCCGATCTCCAGGTCTGGCGATAGCACTTTTAGCATAGCTTAGCATAGATCATTGAATCTGATTAGACCTACCTGAAACAGAGCGAAGCCTTTACCCTCTGCCACCACCTCAATATCAACCCCCTCTTCAGCTTCAATCTGGAGAGGCAAACCCAACATTAGCCTGTGTCACCCTGACAAATGACTAGAGCCTCACAAACAGTCAGCTAGTCATTTATCACTGTGAAAAGAAACAGCACACATACTTGAAGTTTAATACTTTGTGTTTGGAGTTTTGAGCACTACCGTTAGTAAGATTCAGGCACGTGCCGAGGAGGGGGCGGAGGGTGCTTGAGCGCTTTCCTCCTGGATGCCTCAAGTGCCCTTTTCTTGTTTTTTTTTAATGTGTATGTGTGCATGGAGCCCTGTCTTTACCCCACAACAATAAAATGTAACTATTAATCTAAATTTTTCTAAATAAACGCATCTTGATCACATCAGTCACATGACTGCCATTAACCAACGCTCGCTTGTGAGGGCAGAGCGTGCTCGTCACGAGCCAGTACAGACTTCTGTACCCGGTGCATCATGGGTATTTCTTCAGAGTTAGATTGGGGGGGTTTGGTTCATATGCAGCCCTTTTATAAAAATGTGTAGAGTTACCATCACTGAGAGAGATGTGTAGAGGATTGACTTGTTGCTATTGCCAAAGTGTTTTTAAGTGTTACATATTAGATTCGACTTGAAGGTAAGTTGTTATTATTTAGCCTACTAATTTCGCTCTTGTTGTAACTTTGAGCACCTGCCCTGTTAAATGTCTCTGCACGGTCCTGGTAAGACTGATTCAGTGTCTTATATATTCACCAGGGGTGCATTTATCTCATCAAAATACGGTAAAAAAATATAAAAAAATGTTAAATAATATTGTGATAAATATAAAAATGTTTTAATATTTCATGGCAAAGTTGAATTTTTAGTTACAAAAGTAAAAGTACTAGCCGTTATCATGTTAAGTTATATGCATTTCTAAAAAACAAATTCAAAAGTATGATTTTTGTAATGTTTTTAAATAGGTTTTAAAAAGGCTTACAGTAACAGTAAAAACACAGTAAAAAAAGTGAAAATTGTGAAATATTATATATCTCTTTTATCAGTGTAAAAATTATATTTTTGTGGAAACCATGCAACAACCATGCAAACATGCACATTAACATTTTACAATAAGATTCATTAGTTAACATGAACTAAGACTTCTACAGCATTTATTAATGCTAGTTTCAGCATTTGCTAATGCATTATTAGTGTTTGTTAACATTAGTTGCACTAATGCACTAGTAACTAAAATGAACAAACAATGAACGACTGTATTTTTATGAACCAATGTCAGCAAAGATAAAGAAATACTGTTATAAATGTCTTCTTTCTTGTTTTTTGACACCTTATTGTAAAATGTTCCACATTTTTCTATAATGATGCACAGATGAATAGAGGGGTCAAAAGAGCAGCATTGATTAATGCTTTGTAACATTATAAATGTGTCCCTGCTGACTAAAAGTAAAAAAACAACATCTTGCTGAGCCCGATCTGTTGAACAGTAGTGTGTATCTAGAGCAGTGTATTATATACATACGGGCAGGTCTTGGCTCTGCTGGAGCAGGTAATTGTATCTGTCTATGTTGAACAAAGCGGTAGGGCCTAAGGCACTGTTCACAGTGATGGAGACATCTATGGACTCTGCGCTGCTGAAGGTGGCGTAGATTGACAGAGCGTGCAAGGCCATCACTGTATCCTGACAAACACATACAAACAAAGCACAGATATTTTAATAAAGCTTTAAAACTGATCAAAACAACCAAAAGTGCATTTAACAAGAAAACTGATAAATTAAAAATGGGATAAGCATGTATAAGTTTTGGCTGATCTGATCATTTCTCTCAATAACAGGTGCCTGTGCATCTGCGTCACAGACACACTCGACTCAATCACCTGCCGCCCGGTCAATAACACCGCACATGTTCGGAGCAGAGACACATCCTTTCATCTCTCCACACACCACCAAATACCACCAGGACAGATGTTCTCCTGTTGGATTCGAGAGGCTTTGACATGAGTGCAACGCTTTATCAAAGCTCACGTCCCGGAGACTGCTAGTCCTCATTGAGGTTAGCGTTCGTGACGGATTGCAGGCCTTCGGTTCTCAGCCAAATGTAATATCACGAGGGCCTTTTTGAAATTAAAAGTACATTTTCTTATCTCACCTCGATGGCCTTTCGCACAGCTTGATTTTCATCTGAAACACTCGCCCTGCCAACAAATTCAACTCCTTGAATCGATTCCTAATCAAACCCTGCTGATGTTCTTAAAAGAATATTCCCCGTTGGTGTACTTTTGATCACTACATTTTTTTCTTGTCCTACTTAAAGGTGCTTACAATAGGAAGCAAATGAGGTCAATCCATATGATACGCATGACCATGGAGCATAGAAGCAGTAGCACGGGCATATTTGGAGCAATGACCCACCAATATGGGTCAAAATTATTGTTTGTTTTTTTCTTTTATGCCAAAAATCAGTAGGATATTAAGCAAAGATCATGCTCCATGACGATATTTTGTACATTTTCTAGCATGAATGTATGAAAACGTTTTGGTTAGTAATATGCATTGCTAAGAACTCCATTCTGACAACTTCAACTGCAATTTTCTCATTATTAGTATTGTTTTTTTTTGACAGTATTTTGTCAAATATTGTGCTTTCCTAACAAACCATACACTGATGGAAAGCTATAATGTGTATAATAATATATATAAAATATTTGACCCTTATGAGTTTTGTGGTCCAGGGTTACATATGTTACAATACTGTATTAATTACACAAGATTTAAACAATATGCATGTTAACATGAGTGCAAACATTCACTTATTAGCCTTTTTGTGGAACTTTTATAATCAATTTTGTAAATTCTTAGTAATGGCAACCTTAAAACAATTATAAAAATGAGCACAAATGCTTTTGAAAACCTGTGACCCCATCTACTTCCATTGTATGATTGACAAAAAAGGAAATGTGGAATAAGTCACAATTATTTTGTGGTGATAAACATTATGTTAAACCTTAAATATTCCCTTATACATTCTCTAATTTGCACACCATTTATTGGATCAAATATACAGTAAAAGCGTGACATATTATTACAATTGTAACTAGTAACTATTTTCTATTTTAATGTTAAATGTAGTTTATTCCTCTGATGTAAAGCTGATTTTTCAGTTTTCACTTTCACATGATCCTTCAGAAACCATTCGTATGCGCTGATTTGATGCTCAAGACTTTTTTTCTTGTAAATATGTTAAAACAGTTACTTAATATTTGTGGAAACCATAGAGTAAGGGTGCCTAAAAGTAAGCCATTCTGACCCATTTAAACAGTTTCTACTGAACTGTGAGTTGAACATGTACCTGAGTGGATCCGTATCCCCCGAGATGGTTTCTTTGCTTACTGAGCCACTTCACCAGAGTGAATCCTTCATCCATTTGTTTGAGTCTGTACATGGCGAGCAGTACATAGGCCGACATCTCAATATCTGATGAACTTGGCTGCCAGGAATTGTACAGAACGTTGGCTGGAGGTTTCCAGGTTGGCACTCCATCTATAAAACCCAGATACAGCGTCACCATCCAACTATTATAAACACATTAGCATCTAACAGGTTTTACTGAGCCAGACGTGATGCTCATCCGTAACACTACAGCTGCTCGCCACACTGTGTGCATTTGAAGGAAAATTGCAGGTTATTTTCAGCGTTGTGTTGCACATCTGTGGTGTGCTGTCTTTAGAGTGAAAAACCAGAGGATATTTACCGACAATTAGTGCTCTGTTCAGCAGCTCGGTGAGGGCAGATGGGGCGGCGGTGCTGTTGGCCAGGGACAGAGCATAAGTGACTAAACACATGCTGTAGTTACTAGAGATTCTCTGAGCCAGTCGAGACGTCAGGTAACCCACGGCAGAAGAAATGCTGCCTTCATATACAGTCTACCAGAGACACAAACAGATCCAATAAGCGAGTCATTATGAAGAGGCAAATTAAACACAAGAAGTGCTTGCAACACAAGGTTTCAGGCATTGCTCAAAGTAAATAGTAGCTAGACAGGGAGAGGTTGAGCAAAGAAAGCTCACCACATGGACTCTTGCACTACACTACTGTTGCACCTCACACTGGACTACATTTCCCATCATTCTCTGCACTGTCATGAATATGAAGGAGGTTTAACGCATGTTTCTGACACTGACAGGATGTCTTGGTAATGTCAAGTGGTCAAAACAAAGGCATCTCAAACAATGTCATCTGTGTACTAAAAATGCCATAACACAATGAATTAAACCTCCTTCATATTCATGATGTATGTCATGTCATGATTATAAAGGTGTCATGTCAGTCTTCTGCACACCCCTTCAAGTAAAGTGTTAACATGTACGTCTTAATTTAAAAAATGTACCCTTATGACCAGCTTGGTGGTACAAGGTCACATATGTTAAAATACTGTATTAAAGACCACAAGATTTAACCAATAAGCATGTTAACGTGATATTTCTATCTATTTATCCATCATTCAGTCTCTCTCGCTCACCCGGTACTGAGCGTCCTCCAGAAGCGCTATCAGGACGTATGCTGTCAGAGAGACTGGCCCGTCCAGTCCTCCCTGGAGCTCTGTGTGGATGACCCGACCTGGCTCGTTGAACGAACCGTCAGCGCTCTGATGAGCCAGCAGCCAAATGGCTGTCCTCTGTATTACCATCGGGTCGATGGAAATGAAGCCCTGAGCCTGGAGGAAACACCTGAGCACGAACGCTGACAGCCTGAAGATCACAAAACACACCACCAGTCACTCACACATGATCTGTGTTTGATTTCATTGATTCTGCTATCAGCGCTGAACAGAAGAGAGGAATATGTTTCATTTTAAAAAAAATGGTACGCTGTTTTTACTTCGAATCTGAATTTAGGGGGCTCTTTATACCATGTGCTTCCAGAATCATCACTGTCTCCAAAAGCACTGAAGGAGCCATCAAACCTTTGGTAGGAAAGCTCTCGTTCATAAGCTGCAATCAAACAGAGCATATATGAGGACTCAAGGA
Organism: Enteromius trimaculatus; assembly: GCA_032361065.1. NCBI lineage: Eukaryota > Metazoa > Chordata > Actinopteri > Cypriniformes > Cyprinidae > Enteromius > Enteromius trimaculatus. The sequence goes on from JAUMHP010000030.1 coordinate 2,981,375, forward strand.
CGTTTGCTCTTTGTCTCCGTATGATCAGACTACACAATATTTACCTTCCAACATGTAGCTCATAGCTTTGTTTCTGGTCTGTTCATCAAGCAACTTGGTGCTTCTCATGTACTGGAGAACATAAATATTTGGAGCAAAATGGATCATATTCTGCTCTCCACAACCGTAAGGCATCTCTATGAGAGAGTCCAGATTGCCAATGGACGGGCCCAGAATATCAGCTTCAACAAACACATGCAGAGGAGAGAAGTTTGCACTCGATATGCAACAACAGACTGATAAGGACCTCTTAGAATAGAAATAAAAAGTGAAGACATACCCACAGCAGAAACACTGGCCCTTTGGCTCCCAGGAACCACATTTGCGGGAAAATTAAACGACATTGTCCTAGTCAGCGTGTTCTGCTTCAGTTCAAACTCCAGAAACAAGGTTTGAGAGTATGATTGCTCCAGTCCCTCTGGCTACAGAAAAAAAAACATTCAACACAAACGTTTAGTCGGATTTTCCACTTTCCCAGGCTGCTGCACATGTTGCCTTCAGTTTATTTGCAACACCAATGTATTACAGATTTGGTTTGCTGTAATAAATAGAATCATTAAAAATGAGGGGGGAAAGCTAAAAATGTCTTTCATCTTTCATTTATTTGAATAGAAACAAAATTTCCTAAAAAATGTCCTCCATATGCATTGCATTCATCGACAATAATTATGAACAGTAAATAAATGCATAGAATAAATAAATAAGTGCACGAGTAACTGTATAAATAATTGCAAAACGATCTTAATTTTCTTTATGCATAATAGGCCTACACTGAAATGAATCACCTTGACAAGAACCGTCTTGTAGACCCAGTCTGAAGAGTAGACGGTCGTGGCTTTGACGGAGATGGGAATCTCTCCCAGCGCTGTGGCTCTGATGGGGAACAGAAGCGTAGTGATGTTCTGACTCAACACTGAGACTTTCCTCACGTTGTCTAAGGAAAATCCTTCATTGTCTGGTGACACAAACTCAAACATCCCACTTTCTGCAACCACAACCATCACCTGTGACAGGTAGAGACATGTAGAGGTAGCTTCAGGTCGTTTAGCGGAATTCAAAAAGCCACATCAAATGGCATTCACAAAGCATTTTACTTTCGATTATTTGTATGCTGGGAACAATCAGTGGTTTGTTCAAATAACTAACAAAACGTTTGACAGTTTTTAATCACGTTTCTTTATAGGAACAGATCATCATGTGCAAAACATCACTCACGCCCAGGCCATCCGAGATGCAGATTGTTTCTTCATTGGACCAGATTTGGAGAAATGTATCGTTCCTTCACTTGGTCAGAACGAGAGTCCAAACAGCTGAAAAAAACACCCCAGTAATCCACAACACTCCAGTCCATCAGTTAGGCCTGACCCATCTGGTGAGCGTGATGTCCTGGATCAACATCCTTCTACACCCTTGTTAATCAGCTATAATTTCCCACTAATTGTAGGCACACATTTTGGGTAGGGGTAGGTTTAGGGGTAAGGATTGGGATACGTTCATATTTTCGGACAGTAATGTTAATCCAGGATCAACAAAAGATGTCTTACTTGGCAAAATCACAGCGACCTTGACATCTTGTGAAGCAAAAAGCTGTCTGTTTGTAAGAAACAAAGATGTTTTACAAACACTGGATCTTGATGTGTGAGGGATGGTCGTTTCCCTGGAACCATTATTATGGATTATATAATATTTTGGCCAGAAGCGAGGGTTTAAAGGGTTGGTTCACTCCAAAATCCTCTCATGCCGTTTCAAACCTGTAAGACCTTCATTCATCTTCTGAGCACAGTTCTGATGATATCAGAGCACTATCTGTCCTGATCTCAGATCCAGAAACATAGTAACAACATCAGTAAAACAGTTCATGTGACATCAGTGGATCAACTTCAGTATTTCTACGCTAGTAGACTACTTTTTGCACAATAAAAACATAATTTAACTCTACCATTCTTCTCCCATGACTTACTCTCTAAAAGTCAGTAGAGAAGAATGGTTCAGTAATGTTATTTCTGTTTCTTAGCCCGTAATCAGATTGTGAATTGTAACCAACGGCTCATTCCCCCACTGACCCCTCACTTTAGAGAAGCTACAGTGGTCAATACGGGACTATGTCGTAGTCTGAGACAGCGAGACTGAGACTTTCTTGACAAGGCAAATTAATGATTTGATATTATTTTTCAATAAATCAAAATGCTATTTCAAATATTATTGTTACTTGTTCATCTCTGTGTGTTGTATTCGCCAAAACAACACGAACACACTCTGTTTCTCCTTAAAGGGATACTGTACAAACATGATGGCGACTTCCACGTAAGGGGACCCACGGCGTATGAAGATATAAATAGCTCATTATACCTCTGAAAACATAGATACACATATTATATTGCATTTCTGCCAATATCCTCCTAAATTTTACACACTGCACCTTTAAAAGCAATGGTTTAAAGTTGAATCTTTTGTTTCATATAAACACACAGCTTTTCACTTGACAAGACATTAACTGACGGACTGGGGTGGTGTGGATTATTGTGATGTTTTTATCAGCTGTTTGGACTCTCATTCTGACGGCACCCATTCACTGCAGAGCATCCATTGCCGAGACACTGATGCAATGCTATATTCCTCCAAATCTGTTCTGGTGTAGAAGCAAACTCATTTTGAATGGTCTGAGGGCGAGTACATTTTCAGCAAATTTTCAACTCTTCTCATAACAAACACTAATTTGTTTTCTAGCATCAGTTAATCAAAGCGCTGACTGTTTTACAAACACAAATCTCACCTCCAAATCTACATCCATATAGTTGAATAAATTGACTTCCAGCAGTAGCAGTTCTCCACGCATCAGGAATGCCGGGAGATTCAGAGACACAAAGAAATCTCGGAACACAGTCAACTGGGAAAGAAACTCTTTTTAATAAGCACCTGTATTATATATAAATCAATATTCAGTGATAGAATAGACTGTGCATGATGCATCACCTCTGCAGGAGCGCTGATGCCCAAACCCAGATTCTCTGACATCACGATGGCAAAGGCCACCCAAGAGGTCAAGCTGTCCGGCACGGTGAAATCAAAAGAATCCAAGGCAGAATGACTGCAATACAAGTGATAAAAGAGACACTGTTGACTGTATATAGAAGCTCAGATCATTCTCTCAATTTTAAAAGAATCAAGAAAATAACAACTTTTATTCAGCAAGGATGCATTAAGTGACAGTAAAAGATATTTATAATAAATATACATATACAGTTTATAATAAATGCTAAGTATTTTGGAAAGCAATAAAATCATCACAGCAATAAATTACATTTTAAAATATATTATGATAGAAAACAGGTTACACTTTATTTCGCTAGTCCATTTAGACATTTTACTAACTATAAGTAATTTTGAAAATATACATGTCAACTAATTATTCTTAATTCACAACTACATGTCTGTAAATCTCAGAGCAGGCTGTTAGGGTAGGTGTAGGGTTAGTAGAATAAGTTCATATATCCTTGCATAGTTTCTGATAGTCAGTATGTAGTATGTTGTGGACTAAAATAAAGTGCTAGAAGATATTAGTCTAATGACCGCTAGCTGACATGTAGTTGCAAAGTTACTTACTGTTAGTAGAATATCTAAAGTGGACTATAGAAATAAAGTGTTACTGAAAACAGTTATTAGAAATTATTACACAATATGTATGTCTTTATAGTATTTTTTTATTATGCTGCCTTTGTCAGCATAATACATGTCTTTTAAAACTTGTTGGGAAAAATAACTGTATATTTTAAAGCATTTAAGTAAAATAGAATTGAGTCTGGCATATATTTGCTGAGATCTCTTGTGTAACACAAGTGAAATTACTGGCGCCTTATGACATAATCAGCAGGAGACTAATGAGCTGTCTAGGAGAAAGAACTGGGATATTAAAGCAATGTCAATTGTGATTTCCTAGTTAAAATCAGCTGGAGGAAAGACATATTTCTCCTCATACCTCATATTAGCATCCAGCCAGATCCAGGTTTCAGGAAAGTCTGTTCGCTTCCTGGGCTCCTGCAGACCACCGCCGTCCACCTGACTCATGAAGAGTTCCGTCCCTGCTGTGGAACACAGGAATGATTACAAAAACAGGCAAACATTCTACCTCGCTTCCGTCACATCTCTTTTTTCAGACTATAGTGGAAAGAAAACGTTTGAAACGGATATTTTAGTTTTTACACATTGTAGGAATACTAATTTAGGAATATATAATAAACAGGTACGGTAATGGTATCTTATCCTTTATTCATTTCATCAAAAATACAGTAAAACCGTGAACGGCATGGTACCACTAATATATTTTTTGCATTTCCATTTGCTTAAATAGCACAAGAAAAACTCCACGATAGTGTTTTCATGGCTTCCAATAAAAAGAAAAAAAATAGAGCGCGACTGATAGCGGCAGTCAGAAGAGCGAGCAATGTCAGATTTCCCGCCCCTCTCATAGACGCGCTGCATTAGCGTAAACTACCTTTTTATAATTCGATGCAAAGGCAGTATAATACAAAGAATGGTGTTATAAATGTGCATCATATTTTTTTTAAATACAATAATAAATGCTGATGACCGTTAAACGCATCCTCACAGGCTTGTGAAAGGGTCCAGTGTCTTCATGTGATGTAATGTGATATGTTTTAGTTCACCTCAGCTTAAGGAAATTAGTATGATGTCACTCTGTTTTGATTGGTTGCCAGAGCATTACTAGGGTGTTCTGAATAGTTGCTAGGAATAGTTGCTAGGTGTTTTTCACCTATTCTTACATTACAACAGCCAAATGTAACTCATGGCCATTCATAATACTTTAGTGTGTATAATAATACCATTTATTGCGACAGCTCCATTGCCGATCCTTTAAAGAACTCTTTCAACGGCTCTGCTCTGGTGGCGCCGTGCACAAACACAGCTGGGTGATTTTCCCTCTCCACTTCCTGTGAAGTGAAGTACGGATGTTTCCTTATTCCCTATGCCGTTCGCAGTGCACTTCAAAATAAACTCGCTTGTTCCCTTCGGAATTGAAGCTCACTTAAGACGCTGTGAAGTCCTCTTCGCAGTCCACTTACGTTAAAAACAGAACTACAGCAGTTTGAAAGCTAAAATGCACCAGTGTAAACGGGGCCTAAATCTTAAGACTTACGGAACAAAGGGAGTAGTTCACTCCTTTCTTGATTGAGCTTGGCATCGGTCAGAACGGTGACCCTGCACGTCTGCAAAGTAAAACAACAACCGTAAACCAAAAATACGACACATGGTCTGTTCCTGAGATAAAATCAAGCATCGGATGGCAGGCATGTATCTGATCTACCATGAATACAGAATACGGATCTCCCATGTTCATGCTGCTGTAATCCGTACGGGTCACGTCTCTGCTATACGACATGAATTCCTCCAACACCTGAAAAACACAGAAGCTCAAGTTGCTGATCTTAGATTAGTTTTAATGATGCATAACATCATTTGAATAGAATAAGCTGCTGTTTGGCCTTCACGTATTGTTGTGAGTTCAGAACAACACAATGCTGTCTGTACTATCAAACCTGTTCACCTAGTTCTGATCAACACAGTCCCTCTCAGTTTCTTACTTTTGTTTAAAAGTGAAACACAGGCGTGGTGTCAGCGTCCGGTTACATAGGATGACCAGTTTAAGCTATCGTGTCATCTTTTTGTGGGAAAAACAATCGGCTGAAAATGCCAGAAATGATTTCCCACAGCTTAAAACTCAACGAACGAGATAAGAAATCAGGTGAGACACCCGGAAAACAAAGTATCTCCGTGTGGCCCGTGTCGATGTCACTGATAACAGAAGCCGTAGTAGGCCATGTTACCGTCGTCTCTGTGATGCCGTTGTCTTTGCTGGAGTCCAGTGCTGCTTTGTCCACCACCAGAATTCCCAGCAGAGATCCGGGCTCGGATACAGAAACGGAGAGAGAGATGGAATCTGCTGGTCCGGCACGATCCTGACTCCAGCTCAGAGATACCTGCAAATTAGATCAAGTATCATTATTATAATGACACTGCAACCCATTTTCTGCAAACTATTCAGAGTGAAACAGGATATTCAACTTAAATAATTCACCAGTCAAATGACTGCATTTAGTCCAAATTTAAACCACGGTACATTTTTATTGTAATGCAAAGATGTGAAAAAAACGTATGTATATTCACTTATGTTATTTATTATATATATA
>JAUMHP010000030.1:2989078-3013242 GCA_032361065.1 Enteromius trimaculatus
GCGTTAAACCCCACCTCTTCTTGCCGATTGGTTGGCCAAAGTTTGTTTGCGCGCGTTAAACCCCACCTCTTCTTGCCGATTGGTTGGCCAAAGTTTGTTTGCGCGTTAAACCCCACCTCTTCTTGCCGATTGATTGGCCGAAGTTTGTTTGTGCGTTAAACCCCACCTCTTCTTGTCGATTGGTTGGCCAAAGTTTGTTTGCGCGTTAAACCCCACCTCTTCTTGCCGATTGATTGGCCAAAGTTTGTTTGCACGTTAAACCCCACCTCTTCTTGTCGATTGGTTGGCCAAAGTTTGTTTGCGCGTGTTGCAAGATCGCATAGAGCACCTTTAATTGCATGATGTTGCAAATTAAACAACACTTAGTCTGTAACGCAAAGTAAATGTAGTTTATTTTTACATTTAATTTTTATTTTTTCATAACTTCATGTAATTTCCTCCTATAAAAATTAGTTTGAATGTTCTGACTTTTCTCATGTTTCTCACACAGAGTTTAGCAGCACTGGCTCAATAGTTACACTTTATTCGAAATACTTACAAGGTAGTGAAATTCTGTCAGCTTGAAACTGCTCTCCAACATCAAATCCAGCGGCTGTCCGACCTGGGGCTCGCTTTCTCTGTGAAGCTGTATGTAGGAGCCGCTGGGTGAAGTATAACTCCTGTAGAGCTGAAGATGCTGGACAGTGTCTTCAAACCGGGCCTGAAAGCAACATCAGCAGGAAGAGAGGTCAAGCTTCCTCCTGGTTCACATTCTTATGCATATCGATATTAAAGCGGAGGAAAGTGTTGCACCTCTATATCAAGCGTGGCCACACTGTCAGAAAGCTGAATCTGGAAAGATATCACGCCATCAGCAGTAACAGGAAGATCGATATTTTCCACAGGAATGTCGTGAATGGGAAAGAAGCTGTCCGTTGGTGTGCTGTTCCACGTGCTCATTGTTCGAGGTCCTGGGGACTCAGAAGTATTCCACATCAATGTCCAGGGACTGAACTTGTGCTGGGTCACTGCCAGCTGCACACTCCTGCTCTGCTCTTCAGCTGACAGCGGCCGGCCGTCATAGCTGCTCAACTTCAGCTTATTAAATAAAAACACAGAAAAAAAGATGAAAACGATGAAACTTTTGGCCGTTTCAGGTCATGTATGGGTCATATTTCACAAAAATTAAACACACACTCACACACATGTATATGGGCATATATTAGTGCTGTCAAACAATTAATCGTGATTGATCACATTCAAAATAAAAAAAATTTGTTTACACAATAAATTATGTATTTACATGCACATACATGCATATATTTCCGAAAAATAGGTCATGTTTATATATTAAATATATTTCTTTATAATATAAATTATATTAATATTTAAAAAACATGATGTGTGTGTTCTGTGTATATATATATATATGTTTTTTATATATTATGCAAACAGATATTTTGTATTCACTTTTATTTTATATATTAAAAATTATATATATATATATATATATATATATATATATGTGGCATTATTTTCATGACAACTAAACACAGTCCAACTCTCTTTAATGTGAAATATGATATTGATTTATTATGTAATCACTGACATTAATGTGAAATAAAAAATAATATATAACACACTAAAAACCACTAAGAAAACCTGAAGTCGCTAAGGTTTTACTTATTTTACTGTCAATAGTGTGTAATAATATATTATTTAAATCTATATTATTTATAAATCCTTGTATACGTCTGATTTTACTAAAAAATTATTACAATAAATTTGTGTACTAATGTAAAAACCTTAAAATACACCTGCATTACACCCAGCGTTGGGCTAGTTACTGAAATAATGTAAAATATTAGTCATTATTAGTTACTCCTTTCAAAAGTTATGTTTTAAATTATTGCTTTCCGGCAACAGTAACTAGTTAGACTACTAGTTACATTACTTTTTCTTCCCGCCCCACAGAAGTTGTAACTGTGTATCTTCCACATATTTCTGCTTCATTATTTGACCAAAATGCACACTGGATCACAGTCAGGAGTTATTACAAACACTCAATAATGACTGACAGAAGCTGTATCTGTCTTTACCTGAGCAGTGAAGGTCGTAGAGGGTTTTATGATCTGTGGATGCTGCAGAAACTCCAGATGATATTTATTCTTCACAATAGAAGTCCTCGCACTGCTGTCGTAGGTTAACCCTACAGAGAGAAACAAAAACAGCTGAAACTAAACCTGAAAGGAAATATTAATTTGTGAAGGCAGTGAATAATGTGATTAATGATAGGCAGGGACAGACAGAACGGGACGCACCTGTAACATCTGTGACATTCACGATAATGTCCACATATTCACTGGGCCCATATCCTTCGTAAACTGAATATGTGTAGTCACCTAACTGTTTGGAGTGTGGCACATCGAATTTGACCGCAGCAGAACCGTCAATCTATGTGAACAAAAACTTTTATTTTAGATGCGATTAATCGGTTATAATCAGCACTTATTACAATAAATGAAAATAAATAGCGATTCATATAATTCATTTTATTCTGCATAGTTTGCAGCATTCGTTTCTGTCCTTTAGAAAATAAAGCTATGAGTATCGACTGGCTCTCCTGAAACGATACTCACTGTTTCTTTGAGTTGGTAACGCTTCTCAAGGCCATCGAAAAAGTGAACATATGTGACAGACATCATCCCACTGACGGGCTTCCCATAAAAATACCTGAGAACAGAGTAAGTATGAATTTTGTGCTTCTGTGAAATGATCATCTTTCTGTCCAGGACAAACACTCACTTGGCTGTGACCGTCCCGGTCAGTATGTCTTCATAATGGAGGGTAGACGGGACGTTCACGGTCACCTCGAATTTAGGCAGCACTGTAAACACATGTCAATAATGACTGCTGTCTTAAATATCATGACTTCATAAAAGACACGCAGCATATGTGATATCTCACCAAAGTTGTCCACAGTGAACACTCTCTCATGAACAACATCCTGCATGAACATAATAACAGTGTTAGAACTGTGTGCAGAGCACAAGTTACATGTCAAAGTCGTATGCTTTAGGGTTAGGGGGGTCATCGTTTGTATAATAGTCCAAAAAATGAACTTTCTGCTTAAGTTTTCACACAACTCACATTGATTCCAGCGACAATTTTCCAAGGGCCGAGCGGCGGGCTCTGAGAGAGGTTCAGCTCTTTCGAAACAACACCTAGAAAACCGTCCACAGACAGCCACTGTCGAATCAGATTCCCCTTGGGATCCTGTTCACATTAAAAACAACCCATAAATTTAATGGTGAGTGTCTAATTAATTTTCTACCAGTAGTGCTAGAATAATCATTTCAGGTTGTTTGGCCACTTTTGACTGCCAAGGAGGAGTCTGTTGAGAGATGAGCAGATGTATGTGCATGAGGAAATATGTGTCTGAGACGATTCTGAAACGATGGTTCGTAAATCATTATTCAGACTGAAACTTCAGAGCGGGTTCGCAAACCTTTCGATTCAGATCAGGACATATCGTGAATCATTATGATCTGAACTTCAGGGAGCATATTCAGAATCATTTCATTTAGAACTGAACTTTGGAGTGAGTTTTTATACAGATCGAAAGTCCTGATCTTAAATGATGGTCCGTGAATCATTATTCAGGACAGCATTTCAGAGCAAAGATCGCAAATAATGTGAAAGATCGGAACTTCGGAGTGGGTTTGTGAATCTTTTGATTCAGATTGGAACACAACTTATTTGATTTAGATCAGTACTTTGGAGTGGGTTGGTAAATCATTATTCAGACTGAAGTTTAGAACAAATCATTATGATCTGGATTTCGGAGCAGGTTAGCAAAGCAATTGATTCATATCAATGCTTTTGAGTGTAGATCACAAATCATTTGTTTCAGATCGGGACTTCGGAGAGCGCATTGTGAATCATTTCATTTAGATCAGACATTACAGCATGTTTGCAGTCTTTTGATTCATATCAGAACTGTGGAGGGTGTAATGCGAATCCTTTGATTTAGAACAGAACTTCAGAGCTAGTTCGCAGGTCATTTTGATGTACGCTGATCTAACGGTTTGTGAATCATTATTCAGAGTTGGATTTCAGAACAAATCATTTGATTTATAACAGAAATTCAGAATTGGTTTGTGAATCATTATTCACATCGGAATTTTGGAGCGGGATCGTGAATTTTTTTGCTTCAAAATGGCACTTTTGCATCATGAATCATTTGATTGAGGACTGAAATGAATTGAATTGAAATGGCTGTGATTTTAACAATAAAAAACTGTTTAATGGTTAACGGTAAATTCCTGTAAAATTTACAGGGAAAACGTAAACGGACATTCCCAAAATTCCCTGCATTGCATTTTCAATTTTGTTTGAATTTTATGTTTTTTCTTTAATATAATTCTGTTTCTTCTTAGATTTTTCTAATCAGTGATGTTTATTAGAGTTATTTTTACATGTAATGTTATTAAATGAATGTTTATCGCATATTTAGGTTTAATGAGTCTCACCATGATGGTGTTTAGAAACTGAGCACCTTCTGTACATGTTCATATTTTAAAGCTACATGTGATGGGCTTTGGTTCATCATGTGACTTTCTCATCGTCACTTGCCTATGATGCTTATCAGTGTATTTCAAAGCTTCAAATCAGATGTCAGTACTTTAATAGCTTGGTATATTAACATTATATCAGTTAATGACATTACGGTATTTAACTGTAAATTTAACTTGAACCTGTAAAACCTAAAACGTTGTTACTGTATTTTTACGGTCACATTCCGCCAACCTCAGCTGCCAGTTTTTTACCGTAAATTTTACTGATTTTTTTTACAGTGCGAGTTACGAATCATAAATAATCTTTTTGCGTAGTTTCACAGCCGACTAACAGCATTTAATATAAGTATTTTGTGTTAACCGTTTTATAGAAATAAGAAATAAGCCCTGTGAAGATGTTGTTTTACAGTCAGTTTAGAGGATTTTAGGCTCATTGCTTTACTTCCAAACACCTCAGACACTCACCCTGATAAAAATATCGATCTGACCCTTGTATGGATTTCCTTCAGGTGTAACCGATACAACCCGAAATTTCACCGTCTGTCCTGGTTGGTAGTTGTTCTTGTCGGTCTGGATAAAGATGGACATGCACTTGGGACTGAAGACCATTGTGGTGGAGTTGGAGAACACTTGATTAGCTCCATTAAACCCCTTAACATTCAGCTGATAAGGATACCAGTAACTCATGTCACTGGAAAAGACCTGCAGAGGGAAAATAGCACACAGTAAAGCCAGCACCTCTGCACTGATTCACTGGTGGAAATGACACTTCTGATACTCACAGGGGGAAGAGACAGCAGTCTGGTAGAGCCTTAAATATGAATGCAGAGCAGACTTGAATGTAATGACATCAATACTTGTTTAAACAGGGTGGAGATGTATATTATATAACATCATATGTACCGTGTATAGGTCATTCTAATGAGGTCACTTTTCCAGTTTCACAGAGAGATTTTGAATGTGAATTTAAATTAGGATTTAATAAATGACATTGCATATCAGGCTAAATGAATACATTTGAATATATGTTAATAATTGTTGCAAAGTGTTTTTTAGAAATAATATAATTCTCATTTTCAACATATATCAGCTTATTGATTGGCCCCTTACAGAAACATAACATTAGATAAGACGTTCACTGCTAGTGATAGAATGAGATATAAAATAAAATAAATTACAAATAAATCAAGCTACCAAATCGTGTATGTTGGTTTTGCCCAACTAACATAATAAATGTTTTACAGGAGATATGCAAATGAGGGATGAGCTGGATGATAATTCTGTGCAATAAAATAACACAATAAAAAGTCAAATGCTAGTGATTTACCTGCTGGGACGGTGCTCTGTGTTTGGGCCACGCTGCTGTTTCCATGCATGAGTTCAGCCGTGACTTTGATGGGATAGTCTGTCAGAACGGTGACTGATAAAGTGGTCGGGACACCACAGCGTAGAACTTCAGAGACGGATATGAGATAGGAGGAACTCATATGAGCTGGGCTGAAATGAGAACGTCTTATTTTACACCGAATCATAATAAAGATACATTATATCTGTGATTATTTCCAACATCATAACAGGACTTATTTGATTTATAGACAAAGTTTAAACACAGCTAATATTTGATCAGAAACTACCGTTCCAAAGGACAATAAAGACATACGTTTACAAAGGACTTTTACTTCAAACAAAAGCTGTCTATTCATTAAAGAATCCTGAATAAATATGAAGCAACACAATTGTTTTAACACTGATAATAATAATCAGAAATGTTTCTTCAGCAGCAAGCAAGCATATTATAGAATGATTTCTGAAGGATCGTGCACTGAAGACTGGAGTAATGATGCTGAAAATTCAGCTGCGCATCACTGGAATAAATTAATTACATTTTAGCATATTTTGCAATAGGACACTGTTATTTTAAACTGTGATGATATTTGTTTTGCATTCAAATAAATGCAGAACACAAAATGCATGTGTAAATGAGTTAACTAATTAATTATTTTATTAAAAAAAAAATAAAAAAGAGTGTAGATTTACAATATTGACCATAAAACTGGTTTTGCCAATAAAAAATGCTATTGTTTTCTAACAAGGTTTTTTCAAATGCTAAAAATGTCTGAAAACCCTAAAAGTAACACAAAAGTACAAAAAACTGTGAAAATCTAGGCTACCGGTTGTTTTTTTTTTTTAGTTATTATAATTTAAGAGTTGTATTTGTAGAAGCCCTAATATAATTTTTCAACATTATAATAACCTTTTCAAGTGCTTTTCTGAAAAGGATTGTAAATTGAACAAACCTCGGCGTGGTTGGAGTTCCTCTGCAGAATAATAAACCTGCCAGGACTCCAAAGACTTGAAGCCACTCCATTTGCAGCGTGATGCTCCAGGGAAAGCTGTTACTGAACCACTGAGACCAACGCATGCTTTTAAGAGCCATTCAACACCTGATCCTGCATCACTCCACCTACACACCTGAGAGAATAAAAGCCCATTCTCTGGACGAGGAAGGGACATGTTTGAGAGGAACTAACAAAAGAGAAAACAATTAAAGAGTCTTAAACAAATAAAACCGAAATGAAAAGCTGTGTGCTGTTGCAGTATTAATACTCTGATTTGTGCTGTTTTCATAAACCATAAAATGTCTTTAAAAATACCTTAGTTTTGTATTGTAAATATTTTTACTTAATATAAAATGTTATTAATTTCTTTATATATTTTAAGAGTTTAATTAAAATGTATTTACTATTCGGTTTTAACAAACAAAGAAGCATTCTTGACCAGTATTAAAAGATACATTTGTATTTTAAGGATTGTGTGTATTTCTCCATCGATCCGACAGATGTCGCTGTTTAAAGCGGATAATGAAACGTCACACGTGTGACGTAGAGGTGAGAGGTCAGAGCGTCGTCCGGGACACACGAGAGAATGACAACATTACGAGCTTTCACGTGCGATGATCTGTTTAAATTCAACAATATGTGAGTAACGTTAATAGTTATAGAGCAGCGTCAAGCATTCATATTTCTATCAAGTACGCTGAATGTGCCTGATGATAAAACCGTAGATTCAGTCAGGCATTACAGTCAGTCACCTTACCGCCACAGTTGTGAGATGTAGACAAATATAATATGTAAGTTATATATATAAATAATACAGTGAATAAGTTCTGTGTTCTGAACGTATTTCCATGCTTCTCGAGCGCACGAATACCGTGATAGCGTTACTTGGTAAAAAAAAAAAAACATGATACTTTCTGTTAGCTTACTGCTTCCGTGTATCATCTGCATGTTAAACGTGATCTCAGTAAGCATCTAGTGATATTGGAGTTTCACTTGTATAGTTGTTAGTAATCATTCCATGTTTATAGTGTTCTTCAACAGTTGACTGTGGTCTTTATTTATTATATGCTGCTCATCATTATTAGAGATTGTGATCATATTTACAAGCATTTGTGTATTTTCATCCCACAGTAATCTGGACCCCTTGACAGAAACTGTATCCTCTAAAACACACCTGAACATGTTAATGAGTCTGTCACTAGCCTCTTTAGTTGTCGCATATATTTCTCCACAGTTTTTCTTAACATTCATGCATCTCACAGTATGGGATCCCCTTCTATCTTCAGTATTTGGCTCACTGGCCGGAGTATTTCATAGTAGCAGAGGCTCCAGGCGGTGAACTCATGGGTTACAGTGAGTCAAACATGTCTCTTTCTCATCTTTATCACATTGTAGTTGAGAGTAGTTCTGTAGAATATAGAAAGACATTTCACTTTAGAAATCTGACATGTTTCTGTGTTAAAAATACCAGAATATATCCAGCTGGTTAAAGGGGTCATATATTTGTTGTAATGAAATGTCTTTATGTGGTTTAAGGTGCAAAAAACACATTATTTTCCACATACTGTACATTATTGTTTTTCTTCTAAGCCCCGCCTCCTGAAACAGGTTGATTGGGTCGAATACAGCAAGCATGTGATGGAAATGTTACGCTTCTTACCATAACGTCCCTGCGCTATGACACCAAAACAATAACACACATTACAAGCCAGTTTTGCATCCAGTGGAGGCATGATTATTGATGATCTGTCCTTTTATGCGTCGCGTATATATCGTAAACATAACACCATGTCTGCATTTGTGGTCCAGGAAAAGACAAACAACAAGCACTGCCCTTCAGTCCTCAAAACTCGTCTGAATAGTAAGTAGCAGTTTCCAGTCGTCTCCTCTACAAACAAAGTAGCTTCACTTTCACAACGACACACAGCGTCTCCAGAACATGGCGCCCGCAGCAACACTACAGCCAGAATAATAGCTCCGCCTTCTTTCTTTGTGGAAACATTTGGGCGGTGTTTGAACATAAACCCACTCTGTGACACTGAAAAGCGGGGGCGTGTCTAAACGAGCCGTTTCAGGAGGGTGTGGACAAGTCAAAACATTCATTAAAGAACATCTCTTTGGTTTTGAGACTTCTTTATGCAGCAAGAGCTTAAAACACATGAAATATGAAAATTTGAAATCGCATCATATGACCCCTTCAAAGCACTCAATAATAACAGGGATTGAAGATGTCACCGTGTTTCTGGCAGAAGAAGTTATTACATTTTTTTTTTCCGGTAGAAAAACATGAATCGCTTGCACTAAGAACATGTATGAAAACAGTAGCTAGGATAAATGATTTGATTTCATGTACAGCTGTGAGACGAGAGGGATTCTCACCTGTATGTTAACTGTGATCCTGCAGTCATGGGGAAGGCAGAGGGCTCCGTGGCTAGAGAGGAATGGCACGGACACGTCACCGCTCTCTCTGTGGCCCCGGAGTTCAGACGGCTGGGTCTGGCTGCTAAACTCATGGAGATGTTAGAGGAGATCTCAGAGAGGTAGCATGGCTCATTTGGATTTCCTTTAGACAAAAGCATTTAGTAAAATAAATGCCTGTGAAAATAAAAACTGTATAAACTGAAAGTCATTAAAAGATATTAAATATTGGTATGTGTGTTTCTCTGTTGTTCAGGAAGGGCGGGTTCTTCGTGGATCTCTTTGTGCGAGTTTCTAATCAGGTGGCGGTGAATATGTACAAACAGCTGGGCTACAGCGTCTACAGAACCGTTATAGAGTATTACTCGGCCAGTAACGGTGAACCTGACGAAGATGCCTATGGTGGGTTGTTCACTTGTTTATTACACTGCTGTTTAAAAAATGTGGGGTCGGTGTAAATTTATTAAGAGTTCAAATTTTAAATAAAATGCTGTAATTTCGATCCAGAAAATAAATGCATCACATTTTACGCAGAAAATATGTTAAAGCTTTTTTCAACATTGATCATCATAAAAGTTTATTGGGCAGCGATTCAGCATATTAGAATGATTCCTGAAGGATCATGTGACATTGAAGACTGGATTAATGATGCTGAAAATACAGCTTCGCAGCACAAGAATAAATTATTCTAAAATATATTCAAAACACACTTCAGATTGTAATAATATTTCCCGTTATTACTGTACTTTCTGGTCAAATAAAAGCAAAAGAGAGGTTTTACTGACCCCAAACGGTTGTTTGTGATTTACAGGATTTCAATAATTCAATAAAATAAAAGTAGATAAAAAGTGAGACTTGCAACATTAGCAGAGCAATAAACCCAGCGTCATGGTAAAGTGTTTTGCTAGCTCAACCTACATCTTATCTACTGTTCTTTCATTTGACAGATATGAGGAAAGCTTTATCCAGAGACACAGAGAAGAAATCCATAATCCCGCTACCGCATCCAGTCCGGCCAGAAGATATTGAATAACACTAAGACGTGGCTCTCTGAAATCCTCAACATCCAGCCGGGAAAACAGACATTTGCTTTTTTGCTCACAATATTGACCTGAAATGTCAGAGAGCCACTGTTTTTGTTTCTTTTAGGGTAAATAAAGCTGACAATAAAGGACTTCAGGACTATAGTGACTTGAAATAAAAAGGTTAAAGCAAACATTGGCATATTTGTCTTGTTAAAATATAAAACACTTGTGTGGGTTGAGAACTAATTAGCATACTGTATGTTTCTGCTGTAATATGCTTGCATCTCTCTGGTCCCTGCAATATTGAAAGCGCTGTCAAAATAAGACTGTTTGGACACAGACCATTATAATAATCTTCCTTTATGGACATGCACCGCTTCAGTAAATTAATTCTATAAACGCAGACCCTTCTGCATTCTTCTCTGCTCAATCCTCATTCATAACATGACAACTGCGCAGACGTTTGAAATGTGATTCCCTCTCATTCTTCAGCTGCAGTGTAGGAGACGATCGGTTTTAGGGAATGTCATTAAATAACAGTAAGTGACTGGCACATTTGGTTCACACCTTTATTTTGTTACAAAAGAAAAGAGACAGACAGAAAGAAACGGAGACAAATGACGTGTTGAGTTCCACCACACTAGGTCACTGATTTTCTGTGTCCGCTTTTGTTTCTTCTTCCGTCTTGTCTTTGTCATCTTCCCGGTGTCCACCATCACTCTCGCTGCCGCTGCTGCTCTCATCGTCATCATCACGGTCATCACACTCGTTTTCAGGCTGTTCCCTGCTGGCTGCAGATCCCTGCTCCTCTGGTTCTGGGCTTTCCTGTGCTTCCTTCTCTTGAGGAACCTGCTGTCCTTCTTCCTCCTCCTGCTCCTTCTCATCATCCTGCTGCTGTTTCTTCCACATCTTGGCCATGGCCAGCAGTTTGAGGTTGGGCTGGTTGGCAGCATCCTCTGGGAAGATGTAGTCATAATATTCTTCCCATCCGGCATCCGACTGATCAACAAAAGACAATGTGTTAGGGCCGACTAGTTGAATCGATCCAGTTAATGATTCATCCAGGTTTTTCATTCGAGAAAGATTCTAGAAAGTATTCAATTCACATCAAAACTTGATTCGATTTTAATATATGATTATGTATTTTTAAGTACATTAATTACTGATTATGTCAATGCTTCTTGAAAACTAAAAAACCTAAGATCGTTTATTCCAAGCAAATTTAAAGTAAATATTAAATTAATGTCCATAAGCAGACTTTTTATTTCTAGCGTTATTGATATTGTGTTAGGGTAGGTTTATGGTTAGTAGATTAAGTTAACATATACTTGTCAAGTTTTGATCGTCAGTATGTAGTCTGTTGTGAAAATAAAGAGTTAAAAGATATTAAGCAAACAATCTACTAGTACTCTAATGACCACTAGTTGTCATGTAGTTACTAAGTTACTAACTGTTGGTAGAATATCTAAAAGTGTTACCTTATTAGTTTGTGTCAGCATTCAAGTAGTATATTTTAATGTTTATGTATTTTAAAATATTGAATGATACGTTCCTGAATCATGATTTATTCATGACCGATTTAAAAGTCATGTTATAAGATTGATTGTAAGTAATTTATTTAAAAAGAAAAAAAAGAAAAGTTCAAAAACATGATTTTTTTGCATTTTATATTGATTCTTGACCCAAAGAAAATCTATTAAATATTTTATAGACATATATACACACATATATATATATATATATATATATATACACACACTCAAATGATATTTTACCGAATAGTGATTCATTTAATTTTTTACATTTTAAATAGTCTCGAACAAAATTTACATTTCGAAATGTTTCACGATGAATGCACATGCATCGGCAGGATTTCTAATCGCTGCGTCACTATGACATCATAAATTTGTGCGTGCAAGTAATTGAATTGAATTTTCAATATTTATGATGAGCCGATGTAAGGAAAAACCTCCACCCACAGTCTCAGAGAAATGAAGGCGGCATGAACTCTCACCCCGTCCTCTGCGGTGATCTTTCTCCTCTTCTTCACCTTCTCTGGCAGGAGTTTGCGGACTCTCTCCTTGTTGGCGAACGATCCAAACTCATCCTCAAAGTCTCTCCAGGACTCCAGGAGCATCAGACGTTCCTCCTTCTCCTCACAGCTCTGCATACTCTTGTTGGCGTCCTCGTAGACCTGTCTGCATCGCTGAATGCGGTCATCACTGTCGATGGACAGCTCGAACTGAGCATAGCTGATCCAGACCTACAACACAACCAGATGGGAAACAAGCTCCTCAGATTTGATTCATGTAGGATGAGCATGTTGTGCTGCCGTCATTCTGATGGCTTACTTTGACATGTTGAGTACGCTGTAACAGTCTCTTATAAAGTCCTCGTGTGTTGTCGTATTCCTCTTGCTCGATCTCAGAGTCGATGTATGACTTCCACAGCACCTGATGCCAACAACACAACGGAGAAACAATTACCTTTAACCCTGTAAACAACAATCTGACATGTTTCTCTAAATGAAATGTACATTTCTGACCTCTGGCATATCGAGTCGCGGTTGTCCAATGGCCAGTTCAAATATGGCTCTGGCCCGGTCTGTGTCTCCCAGGATGGTCTCCAGCTCGGCAAACTTGATCCAGGTGGTGCAGTTTTCCGGACTGAACTCCAGATACTTCTCATAGAGCTTCCTGCAGCGGTCAAACTCTCTCAGCTGTAGCTCTAGCTCGATGTAGCCTTTAAACAGTTTGTTTTTGGGACACTTTCCGATGGCTGTACCCTGAACAAGAGAGAGATCAAACTCTAATGTGTACCATTTTTTAAAAGAAATATAAGAAATCTCCTATGCTCCCAAGGCTGCATTTATTTAATCAATATTTAATAAATCAAATTAATACAGTACAAACAGTAATATTGTAAAAAGCGGTTTTCTTTAAATGTATTTTAACATTTATTCCTGTGATGTGCAGCTGAATTTTCAGTCTTTGGTGTCACATGATCCTTCAGAAATCATTCTAATGTACTGATTTGCTGCTCAGTAAACATTTCAGATTATTATCAGTGGTAAAAAAACCCGTGCTGCTTCATATTTGGGTGAAAACAGTGTTTTTCATTAATTGGACATTAACATTCTAAATGTCTTTACTGTCACATTTCATTTAAAAGTGTATAGATCTGTTTTGAAGTGGAGCACTTACCAGGCCTCGTCTAGCATTCTGAAGGTTTTTCTGTCGGATTTCAAATTGTCCGTATAAAAGCCAAATCTTGGCAAATGTAAACTGAGTATAAAAAAATAAATAAACGCTGGAGTTAGAAAACAATTCATAAAAATTAAACTTCGTAATAATACCCATATAGGATTTCACAGATCATTTTTTTTTTCCAGTTGAGCACATTTTAAGAACTGAGGTTATGTAAATAGTGTTTTTGACCTCCATTAAGGAGGACAGCTTTACCTTTTTGTGTGGTATGAGCTCCAGACACGCTTGATACACCTGCCTCGTTCTCTCAGGGTCCTAACAAACCGGACAAAAACAGGTGTACATGTAATACCACCAACTGAATGCTGAATACTTCATCTCACAGACGTCCATCATACCTTGACCTCCAGCTCCTCATAGAGAGCGTAGTTTATCCACAGGTAGATGTAGCGTCTCCAGTGTCTCTTCTCTTGGATGGGGGGTATGTTGGCTATGGCTCTCTCGTACACTTCTCTAACCGTGTCTGCATCAGCGTCACTCTCCACCAGCCGAAGGTAATCAAACCAGGCATCATAATTGTGTGGGTTTGCCTACACAGCAGAAAATTAAGCAACACTGAGCCATTCAGCAAGATATTGATGCTTTGCTAAAGGCTAAAACTACAACTTGCTTAACAAAAATCCACAGGCTTGGGACAGTCCTTAGGATGTTATTGTTTTATCTGAACTAAGAGTAAGTGTGATGAAGTAAGGATCAGTGGTATTTAAACGATTACAGTTTAATAGTTGATTTTTGTTGTAACCAACAGTGTAAGTTTAATATACACATACATCATATTGTGAGTCATTTCTTGAGATATTTTCAAAGCATTCAGAAATTACTGTACTAGGCGGGATGAAATTAAGAATACATCAAATAAATAAATAATAAGTATATATAAGCATAAAACAATAAGTGTAAAATTGGCTTAACTTTTTGTTTTTTTCCCCAAATTTAGCAATTTTGTTTTATACTAATTTTGCAATTAGTTAATAATACATAAATATCCCACATATTTCCCTGATGTACAGAAGACATTAGGGCTGGGCAATTAATCACATGACATTCAGAACCTATAATCGATCAAATTGTTCCAGGACGATTATTTCGATTACTTTCCCTTTAAAAACAATACTGCGTATGGAAGTCATGTGACCCGCTCCGTTACGGTACCCTACGTGCACAACAGACGCACGAATAAACCAAGCTATTCACACGCAGTTAGACGCTTGAACATTTTGACCGTGTTTAGGAGAGTTTCATTACAACAGTCTGTTCACATTGATACAGTGAACATTAAAATATTTGTTTACAAAAGATGCAAGAAATGCACTGTTTAAAATATTATTTACAGGAGGATATACAAGATTTTCTATTATTTTATTTAGAAGAGATACTGCTTATTTTCTACTTTTAATAAGAAAAACATTGAAAATAATTTATTTTATTTTTTTATAAGAACAAAGTGACTGTTAGATTTAGGAAATGTGTGCTTTCATTTCAGTTGTTCAACATTAATGTTATTTAATAATCATAGATGTTTCCTACAATTATAGTAATGCATCCTTCATTCAAAAATCCCTCACTTGTAATATGTGAGCATATTTACTGTACAAGATTTGTCAGAACTATGAGGGCAAAAAAAAATATAAATCTTTTATTAATCGTAATCGAGTTAATTTCAGGCCTAATCGCCCAGCCCGAGAAGACACTCAATAAAATCTTTTTTTTTTTCAGGCATATTTACAACAAAAATTAATTATAAAATATAAAGACTAATTACTTTGAACCCAAATACTAATTAGCTTTAATTAATTTTTTATTGTTTGCCACTATTATTTCTCAATATTTTTTTTTTACTAATTTAAAACACAATCAAATTGAATATGCTTGTATATTTTAACATGTACAAGTCAGAATAAACATGTTGGGATCTTCACATAAATATTGTGCTACACTGAATGACATTTTACTTTCCAAAAACATATTTAAAACCTAAAATTAGACACTTTACTTGCATCTAATTTGCTTTCTGTGAACATAAAACCACTTTTGTTAGTTTCTTTGGAAGCAGACATATTGACCTCTTTGCTACATGTCTTTAACATATAATACATTTTGTTTAATTTACACACACACACACACACACACACACACAGAGAGAGCATTTTTACTCACCTTGACTTCCTCTTCATACTGAAACCTCCTTTTGCTGACGATCACATCCTCGATTCCTCTCCTGTCTCCAAACCTCTTCTCAAACACCGTGTAGTTCTTAAACAGCTCCTGGGCCTGTTGCTTGGGGATTCTGTCCAAAGCGTATTTATAGATGACACGAACTCTCTCAAACTAAAAGACACAAAGTGAATGGTGAGGTCTGAACAGGACACATCAGAAGATGACATGACCCCAGGACATCGTACCTCTTTCTGCTTCTCCTCAAATCTGGCAAAAGCCACATAGAGGCTCTCGCTGACATGCTCCTCACCAAAAAACTCCACAGCTCTCTCGAACACCTTCCTCGCCAGAGCGATGTAACCGTGCTTCTCTTCAAAGTGAGCGTACTTGATCCAGTTCTTCACTTCGGGATGGACCATCACGAGTGCTTCGCCGTTAAGGATAACTACATAGCTTACATTCATTCAAAGAAATAAGAATAATACACACTACCAGTCAAAGTTTCTGAACAGCAATATTTATTAAAGAATTCTCTTGAATATGGTGAAGAATATTGTGAAATATTTTGACTATTTAAAATAACGGCTTTATATTTTTTAATTATTCCTGTCATCAAAGGTGAGTTTTCAGCATCCTTAAGTTATAGAAATTAATACTTTTATTTAGCAAGGACGCATTATTAAATTGATCAAAAGTAACGATAAAAACAATTTTACTTCAGTTAAATACTGAACTTTTTCATCAAAGAACTTCTGAACGATTTCTGAAGGATTCAGAAAAGAAAAATCACAAGAATAAATTACATTTTCAAATAGAAATCAAATTTATTTTAAATTGATCTATATTTGAAATTAATGTCAACATTTCTAAAAAGCTTACTGTGCAAAAACACTGGTAGTGTAATATAATAAATCTTGTTTTTATATATATATATATATATATATATATATATATATATATATACGCACTTTTTTTTTTTGCATGCCGCATTTTACAATACACATTATTTTTAATCAGCTTTATAGAAATGAATATTGGTCATGTTTATAATATCTTCATGCATTTATAGTTGCATTTTGAGACAATATGAGCAGTTGAGATTTACCATAACGTGTATATTGTGCTTTGCAAGTATACACAACATAGTTGAAGTTGGACATACTTGTATATCTAGCTTTATATAAGGAAGTTAGGTGATGCTAAACTTGAATTTTGCAATGAAGTCAATAAAGCAGTTGAGATTTGCTATATAGTATACATCGCGTGTGCTGTATGTATCCGGACACTGCTGATCAAACCATTTATGAAAGGATATAATTCTCGTAGATGCTGCGGGACTTGTCCACTTCCTTATAACGCAGCTCAAAGTTGATGTATGAATGCCAGGCCTGTTCCTCCGGCTCCCACTCCATCCAGCGCTCAAACACCTGCCTGCAGCCGGCAATGTTCCCCAGCATCTCCTCCATATAGGTGTACTTGTACCTGGTGCGCAAGCGTACGCATCAAAGAATAAATCAGGAGGGGAAAAAAACACAGTGTATTTGTCTGAATGCCTGTATGATTACAAGAAGGAAGCATACCAGAACTGATTGGCACGGGGCAGGATGGTGATGGCTCTGTCCCAGATGTTGCGAGCGTGATTCACCTGTCGGTTCTTCATCTCCATCTCTGCATACTTCAGCCACAGTGTGATGTTGCGGTGATCCACATCGAGTGCGCGCTCGTATATAGAGCGAGCTCTAAAGACGAATGAATGAAAACAGTTATAGAAATCACCTCCAGTCTACAATTCAGTCATCGGACACCAAACTGAAACTCACCTCTGGACCTCCTTCAGGCTCTCCTCCCATTGTGCGTACTTGATCCAGTTGCTGATGACAGTTCTGTTTTTCCTGATGTTGTCTTCAAACCCCTGTAGAGGAAAACGTCGGATGTGTTTAGACGTGTACCATAGCAAAGCCATTTTTTAGAGCATGGTTCATGTTTTTATCATATGATATCATCATGTTTTCTGGAGTTGCGCCATAATAATGACACATAATACTGTATTTTTGGGGCACATACTACACTATGCTTTTTGGACATGCAGTATGCTAACCTCCTATTTTCTGGAGGAATATCATGTTAATATATAATATTTTTAAGCCTGTACCAGAGCAATATCAGGTATGTCTATTTCTACTACTATGCTTTTGGGGACACATACCATGACAACATCATGCTTTGTGGTCTTTTACTATGCTAATGCCATGTCTGTGGGGCTTGACAGTACCATGTTAAATGGACATACGCTATGGTAATATCATGTACACTGTATTTTTATGATAATACTGAATTTGTTTCATAACTCATGACCTTTTGCAACACTGACACTGATCTGAATACAGTCAACTCCATTATGCATTCTGCCAAATACGTCATGGTCATATAACGTCACAGAACATATAGCACCCATACCTTCCTCTTCTTCAGTTTATAGTCGTTGAGCTCTTCTGCATCAGTGATCTTCTGTTTGGGTGGAGGAGGCAGCAGCTCTAGTTCCCTTTCCTTCGCCTCTCTGAGCAGCTGCTCCGCGGTGATCTGCACCTCCGCTGGGGCTTTATTTTTCACCTGAACACATAACACAAAATAAATACAAGCAAAAACAACATTTATGTCAATTAACTTCCTCCGTATATATTATATACTAGGCTCCCGCAGTAAAACACAACCGCTTCACGTTGTTGACACGCTAATGCTAACTCGCTAAACATTATTCATTTTTTACCTTCGCCACTTTCGGTATTCTCTGTTTACCCGCCGCGGTGGACGCCATGATTATTACGCTCCTGACACTTTATTACAAGGCAACTTTGCGTATTTCTTTACGTTTTAAACTTCGATAAGCCGCCAAAACTTTAGCGACGTCTCGATGCCGTGTGTCGCGCGGCGCGCTCGCTGTGACGTCAGTCAACCTTTGACTGAAGCTACGTCACGGAGCCCTGTCACCATGGTTACAGGACGCTAGCTAAAGGTTAGCGGTAACTCCATTTGAACGTTTACGTGAAATATACTTTCCTAAAAAAAAAGGTCTGTTTTATAGTTCTTTTATACTGTATTTTTCTTAAATGTCAATTATTTTGCATCGTTTTTCTTATGAACTATTGTGTACGAGGTGAAATTAAAGATGTGTTATTGATTTGTTTAGCCACTCTGTGTGTGCGCCTAAAGTAGAGACATGAAAAAGTAAATGCAAATAGCAAATCTCTACAGCTATTGCACACGTTATGTCTATATCTAAGCATTTGTGTATTTTCTTGATTGTATTAGACTGGAAATGAGCACCATCACCGCATCCGCTGGTAAAGCTGAAAGTGTGACAGTGAGGAGAACTGAATGGTCAGATGCTGAAGAGATCAATAATCTGATCAGTCCTGCAGCTGTCGCTGTGTTTGGGAGAATCAATGTCATTCATCTTCTGTAAGTGTTAAGGAAATTATTATGAAAAAATAGATTTAAATAAATAAAAATAAAATAAATCATGCACATTTTATAATCACATTCAAATTACTGTAATGCCAAAATAAATACAGTTACATTTAACTGTATATTTTATTTTTACTTAGACAAATAAGACATGTTAAGTACATTTTAATTACTTTAATACAGAATAATTTATAAATAATACCATATTTAAATTAATCTTTAAATTAAAATGCGTATTAATATTTTTATACTAAAATATTGCTTATTTATATATGTGCATTAATTTAAAAATCTGAAAATTCTCATGAACATTAATTATGTCACAACGCATGCTGAATATTTATATATTTTAGTTTTATTTGTTTTTGTAAGACTATGCTCTCAGGGAGCCATGTAACCCAGTAACAGTTTTATTTTTTTCTGAGAGTTCTGTTCTTTCATTATAGTGTTGTGTAATCAGTGAAATGAATTTCTTTCTATTCCTCATTGCAGTGAGAAAGCAAATTTAGCCGTGACCCTGAGCACCACTACGAATGAGGTTTTGGCCCATGCATCATTCTCAGATCACCCCACTGAAGAGCTGGTGGATCAGGCATGCTGGAAGAATTTACTTCAGAATCACATCAATGGCGAAAATTTCACTGTAGGCAAATCAAATAAAGCACAATGTCAATTAATAGTTATTATATTTATTTTTTAGCCCCCTTGACAGACTGTCCGTCTTTCCTCCAGCCCATGAACACTCTTTTTCTGCGTTTATTTGTGACTCAGCCTGGCTTCTCCGTAGGGGGCGCTAAAGAGATGATAAGGTAAAAGAACACTGCTTTGTATTTTCTTCTATCAGTGTGGACATTTAAAGGAGAATCTCATAAAAAACAACATAAACACATTTTTTTTTTCTTTGGTTTTGAGGAATTAGCAGGTTTTGTGAGGTTCACCTATGAGACTGAAGAATAAACACAGTCTGCTTACTGCTTTATATCTAATTTAATGAAACAAGATTTTTCTGTTGTTATTTGGTTAGGGTGGATATGAATCTTGCTTTAGGCAGAAGAAATTGTATCGACTGTGTAGCAATGCCTTCCTGTATCCATTCTATCAAATGTAATGATCAAAGATTTTTATTTCCTTCCGATGGAAATTCTAGAGCAGTTTTCAATGCCGTTGTGGAGCTGGAATACATCTGCCTCCTGACTCCCTACAGAGGCTCACTTGGTAGGAATGAGCATAATATTACTTTGAACATTTTTGTGCACTGGAATTGACTTATTCTGTCATTCTCTTCATGTCAGAGGCAGCGCTGGAGAAGATCTTTGAACCCATGATGCCTGTTAAGGAGGAGGTTCAGTACTCAGCCTATGTTTGTCATCGACACAGTTCCTGCCCTCGACTTCACATCCGCAGAGCCAGGTTTGATCATTTTGATTGTTTGTACTTGCAATAATAAGAAGAAAGTTAATAAGAATCATCAATGAGAACTCTGAAAATAACAAAAAAATGAAAAATAAATCTATAAACATTACTGTAATGGCAGGAAATATGCTTATCTGTATTAAAAAAATTTTGAAATAAATGTAAAATCAAGAAATCTCATTTTCTCTGTGCAAAATTGAATTGATTATTTGTCTCTTGTATTTTGGGTGAAATGTGGCACAATCGTGGACTCGTTTGTCTCAATCAAGTGCACTCGTTCAGGCAGTTGTGTAGCTTCATCTGGTGTAAACCCATCATAATCCATGTCTAGACTGTTTTTGTTCTGCTGTACACAATTTATATCAATATACAGTTTATTCACAGCACAGTGATGTATTAAAATCCTGGTGCAATAACTTTATATTCCCCAGAGTGGAAGATCACGATGACCTCATGCACATATTTGCAGAGCAGATCACGCCACTGCTGGAGTCCCACGGGCCGTACTTCCTGTCTGAGCTCATCGAGGCTCTAGACGAGGAGAACCATGCAGCTGTCTGTGAAGTTAGTCAGGTTTTGTCTACAACTGACAGATTCCAAAATTAATCTGGATAACAAAGCTCAGGAAATTTGGGGCACATAAAATAACGCAAATATGATACTTTCCTGTACTTGTTTCTTGCTCATTTTAGTGGTGCTGATTTCAAAAGTAGTATGATGCATTTGCTTTCTTGTTTAGTAAAAACAACAACAGCAAAAAAACATACACAATGGAATTTTTAGTTTTATCAGAATGATAAAATGACCAAATAAGGCTTTTTTTTGTAAATCAGCATAATTAGTTTTTTTCTCTTAAACAACAAAATGGAACGACACCTCCGAGTTTTTGCTTGCTTTTCAGATTGTCTTGAGACAAAGAGCCCAGTAACCTCTCAAGTTCACAGACTCTTTATGCAAAGTGGGGCAGAAATTGTGTTAGTTTGTGTTTTCACAGGAATGACAGGACGACAGATCGCCCCACTCTCTCCCCTGCGGCGCATGCTGACATGTGTTCATGCGACATATGGCAGACGAGAGCTCATGCCCTGCCAAGACATACTCACACTGAACATATTGTGTCCAGACATCTGTAGCGGTTTTGCCTTTTGTCTGAATGTCCCGTCCATTCAGTGGGACAACTGTACTACATTGCCCAGGAGGATTACAGAATATAATGGAAAATATTTCCAGAGAAAATTCATAAATTATTACAGAGGTGTTGTTTTTCTAGGTCTCTAACTCCATTTTTATGAGCGTTTTAAATGATATATGGGTGAATCTCATGAAATCTGTCAATAGCATGTCCAGGTCATATTTCACCCCAAAATTAAAGAGAAATGGGAATTAATTATATTAATTAGAAGAAAAAGATGCCTCTTTTTACCCATTAAGATTTTTATATCTTCACAATTTTATGGTAGGACAGCCTTGTGTCTTGAGGAAAATAGCAGAAATAGCTTGGTAATCCTTAATTTGATGATTTTAAGTATAAAAATACCATAAAAAAAACTTTTATCACAAAATAAGAATTAAGATTTGTTGTTTTTAAAAATGTATCAGCTATAACGCACTTAAAGTAGTAAAAAAGCCAAAAGTTTACATTTTTATGACAAAAACTAGTATTCCAAAAATAACTCATCAATTTACAGTTTGTGGAAATCTTTATTAGCCTTATACTAAAGCCTTGAGTTTCGTTCATACATGTGAAAATAGACAAATAGTCCTAATGGGCTCATGGATCACGTCTTTGTGGCAGAATACAAGACTTCACTTCACTTGACAAATGGTTGTGGAAAGCAAAAATGCTATTAAATCCATCATAGTTTGAGAAAATGAACTCTGCACCCCAAAATGAGTGATAAATAAGTATTATATTTCATTCAACAAATACGATGCAGAGTGGAGTTACCGTATGATTGTAAATATCTCAAAACTATTAATAAAGCGTTAGTGTGCGTGTACTTACACAGAGTGAAGGAGCTGTGGCTGGTTTCGTCAGTGTGAGCGGTCATGTGGATTTGAAGCTATTCAATAAGTGGTTTGACCTTGAAGAATTTGAAGGATTGAGAAAGACAAATCCAGCGCATCAAGAAGAACCACCAGAGGAACCACAGATGCTGCGGGAGGAAAACAATGAAGCCAAAGAACCTGTGGAAGTGAGCTTCAAAAGACACATTCAGCATATTTAATGCTACTTATCAGGGGTAATGTATGCGACTCAATAACCCAAATGACCTTCGCAGGGTGAACTGACAGCAGAGCAGGAGAGTGGAGACGAGCCTACAGACATATCTCAGGTCAGAGCTAAACATCATCCATCAGATGCTTCTTTCTTCTTTTGCATTTTAAAACCAGTTACTATATTTGCAAATCCTTCCAGATGTGATTCATTCGTTGTGTGAATTGTATTAAGGCAAGCATCAAAGACGCAGTGGGCTCAGGTGAGGACTATGAATCAGACGGGCCATCTAATGCGTTCTGCATCCAGCTCTTCACTATGGAAAAGAAGTTTGAAATGAGGTAAGGACCAGTAAGTAAGCATCTAGCAAGCATCAGAACAGCCTGTTTTGTTCAAAGGGTGGATAATTATCATAAAAAATCTCAATTAAGAGATGCAAGAAACCATGAGTCAAGTGGGATAGTGCTAGGAAAGTGTAAAACAGGACTCCTCTGAAGTACGCAAGTTATTAGAAATTGTACTGGTTAAATGGATTTTGGGTAGAGGAGATCTGTCTGTCCTCATCTGGCCGAGCTCCAGTGGCTTTCAGTGAGGAGCTGTTGTAAAAATCAGTCTGAGTGTTATTTGGCTCCTGCTGAGCTGGTCTGTGTGCCACCTTATTGGCCAGCTGTTGTGGAATATGGAGGCCTGTCGCTCCCCACAGAGCATGAACATGTAATTAATGAGTAGAATGCTTAAAGTGACAGCGAGACCAAATAGACCACACTCTCTGTCTACTGCCCAACATGGCAGCCTTTCTCATTGCTCCTACAGGACAGATGATGCTAGTAAGCTTTCATTTCTGTTGTTGTCTTCTTTTCTTAAAGATCAGCAGATTTCCTGCCATACCTGTTTAAACTGTTCCCGGTAAGTACAGCAACTGGTTTGTTAAAGGTTGATGATTACGGTAATTCACCCTCACGTTTCTCTAATACAAAAATTACAATTAAAAACCCTAACAGTAGTCCTATGATGGCTTTGTGTGAGAAGCAAGCAAGCATTATTTTTGTGAATATTACTTTTTGTCATGTTTGTAAAACAGAGGATAGACATTCTTCAAACTATATCCTTTTGAGTACTGTCAAAGAAAAAAGTCACACATTTTAAGACAAGAAAAGTTTGCGGTCGGTCTGATTTAAATTGATTAAAAGTGACAGTGATATATATGTACAGTAGTGTGCAAAAGTGCTCCACACAGAGATCTGATCATCATCAGTCTGTCTGGAGTCACATGAAGAAACAGAACAAACTGAGACAGACTCAATCCA
>JAUMHP010000030.1:3013342-3025927 GCA_032361065.1 Enteromius trimaculatus
ATGGATGGGGTTTTGGTTCCTTGCCACTGTCTCCTCTGGCTTGCTTAGTTGGGGACACCTGATTTCTAGTGATTATCATCATTTTGATTACAGAGAGCGTCTCTGCATTTGATAAATAAATAGTTTATTCTGGTCATTATACATTACCATCACTCTGTTCTCATATTTAATAATGTCCAGTGCTTTGCAACAATCTGTATTGTTAAAAGTGCTATATAAATAAAAGTGACTATTCTCCAGTAGAATAAGCTCAAAAGCTGCATATGTTTATTTGTTATATGTTTTACAGCTTAAAATGCTGTAAAAATAGCTTTAGATGAAATATATAACATCATTACTTTTCACCTTTCACCTTCAGTACTCGCCTTGAGTTTTAATTGTCTTTTGTAGACATTCCATCAGTGCATTTTATTACAGAATGCAACCCTCTGCTACCTTGTAATTACTAACACACACACACACACACACACACACACACACACACTCGGCTGTATGCGCATGCACCCGCGCAGCCCCAGACTCTGCACCACTCCCTGTGTGAGTGACAGGTGGAGAGCAGCTGCAAAGCGGGCCGGCGAAGATAACAGCAGATAAAGCCTTTTCATACACACACACACACACACACACACTGAGGCCAACATTTACAAACCAGAACAAAACAAGGTAATGGCATCTGAAGGTACAGCAAACAACAAGCCGATATGATTTACAGCAGAAACCGATCACTCACACACACACACACACAGCATCAGCGGTGTGATCAATCAGCGTTAGTTCAGCATCATTGAGGGTCTGGATGTTGACTTAGCTTGCCTTTCTGAATGACTGGCCTGTAGCATGTCTCCTAATGATTTAACTGGACACATTTCAGCTGGTATCCATCATCTGGGGTCTGATCCATGGAGCTGGTGCATGCTGGGAGAAAGAATGAGACTGATTAATAGCACTTCCTTCACTGAGAATAAGCAATTACCCAGCTAACAGAAAATGTTCCCAAAACTTTCTTAAGTTAAGTCAAAAGTTATGAACAAATGTTCTTACAGTAGTGTTGATAGAGCGTTTGAAGTATTCTCAAAACATTAGCACAAAAATATCAATTATGGATCATTCATTAAACATTTGTTCCTGAAATGCTGTAGTTTAACCCTAAATCTCGGAATGTTCAGAGAACACGTAAAAGTAACATTCTTTTAACGTTACCTTAACATTCGCGTAACTAAGAGAGAAAATGTATTTATCTCATCTGATCTTATGACAAAAATAGACCTGTGGGAACTTTTTCGCAAGATGTGAAATACGTACCAATAAGTACATATCACTGCAGTTTCCAACAGAAATGAACACGAGCACTTGTAATGGTTTTCGTACTCAGGTACGATTAGTGCTCCATGTGTTTCACTTTTCAAATGTAACAACGTACATCCATCTGTTCCGGGGGAGAACAATTGGACACTCTTTTAGCACCACATTTCATATTAAATATCTTTGAAAACGCACATGGTGCTGCGCATTTCACATCTTGCGAAATCCGTGCATTTTTGTCCTGAGAAAACCATGGTTTTACACTTTTAAATTCAGAAATAACGTTTTCATAACAGAAGTTCAAACATATTTCTAACAAAATTGGTTAACAGGTTTTCAGTATGCATCATCCCAGATAAGAGGAAATGTTTTCAAACCGTTCTGCCAAGGTTCTCTCAACATTACGAACAAACGTTCTTCTGTTAATATTAATAGAACATTGATTCAAAGTTATCTGGTCCTTAATAACAAACATTATTTATACAAGGTTCGTCAAATGTTTAAATGTTGCTTGTTTCAACCACATTCCCATAACCAAGAAAAAAAACAAAAAACATTTAAACAACCAGATGTTTTGAACGTCCAAAGAACATTTAGAAGTAGCGTTTCATAATGTAATGGGAACGTTAGCAAAACAGTCTTATAGAACATAAAACAACCAATATCAACCACTATCCTAGCTAACTTTCAAAGTTACGAAAATGTTGTTGTTTCTTTTCTTTTCTTTTAAATCCCTTAATTAATATTAACCGTAATATGAACAAAAACAAGCCGTTCTTTGTGGTGAAAGAAGGTTCTGCAGATGATAAAAAGTAAATGGCGAAAATATGGCGTCGCTGTGAAGATCCTTTTAAGCACCTTTATTTTTATGCGTGTTACATGAACAAATGTCTCATTTGTGTCTATTTTTATTCTTCTGAGGATTTTTTCTGAAACAAAAGTAATATGTGAATTAAACGGCGCGTCTTCAGAGCATTCAAATGCATGTGTTTGTGTTTGGTGTGGCATTATGAAAGCAAATCTCTCTCTTCATACGAGCGTGTGTCAGGCGTGTAAAGAGAGGTCACACCTGCCTGCTGCAGGTCACACTCGTCTGTTTGTCGTCCCTCTCTCCGCCTGCTGTCTTTCCTCAGAAGTAAACAGTGTTTGAGCGGCCGCGGACGGAGGCAACTCTTATCTGGCCTGCGCTCAGACAAAGAGACGGAGAGGAAAGTAAACACTTGCACTTTCAGGCTCACAGAAAAGCACACAAACCTCAAGGCATTTTCCAGTATGGCAGGTGTTGCTGCCGTGGACTAACACACACACACACACACACAAAGGAAATTACAGTAGGGTGAAAACACACAGCCTGATGGGACTGTGAAAGAGAATGAAGGCTTGTTCAGGTATGGCACACACTTTAGCAAGACTTTCCATCTAATCCTACGTGCAGATAAAGCTGGGGTCAGTCTCTTCTGCTCATTGAGACTGCATTTATTTAATAAAAGTCAAATATTACAAAACAACATCATTACTCCAGTCTCCAGTGTCACACGATCCTTCAGAAATCATTCTTCCTTCTCCAAAACATTTCTGAGTATTATCAATGTTATCAAAAACCATAACACATTTATCAGGATTCTTTCACACAGAACGTTATAAATGTCACTTTAGTTCACTTTAACGCATCCCTGCAGAATAAAATGTTTTCAGAAGATGTCTTTCACAGTTCCAGAGATTTAAAGGAGATCCCACATGAAATATCAACTCAACTCGGATGTTTGCCTAGAATTAATAAAAAAATAAATAATAATAATAATACAAATGAAATAAAAACAGTAAGAGATCTCAAACGTAGATCAACTCAAGAAGACTTATAAAGCAATTTCTGAAACTTACCACAGATATATTGGAAAATCTTTGTTTAGATATTTACTTTTGATCTTTGTTTTTTTTTTTTTTCAGAAAATGACGTTGTTTTGCTTCTCAAATAAACATGATTTAAGAATGTTTCGATTGTTGTCCTAAAGAGCAAGTCAAAAATACTGAGTATGAAAGTATGAAAGACATTTTTAGCAGTAGAAATAAAGATCATTCTTTTAGAGAAAGACTGAAATTCTTGAACATGCATATTAGCAAAAATCATGGTCTCTGAGTGAGTGAGTGTGTGTGTGTGTGTGTGTGTGTGTTAAGTGTTGGCCGGATTGGAGTGTCAGTTAAACGTGGCACATGTCTATTGTGTTTTGGGAGCCCGGACCCTCGGCACAATTCAGCAGGAGGTTTGCAGACGGCTTTCTGTGGTGGGGGGAACACAGCTGATCCACACAAAAGACTCGGACCTCCTGTTCACAAGCAGCACACAATACCCCGACCCTAATGCTTGTAAATCTATTCACTGATCACAGCGCATGGCAGCACGCCGGTCCCAACGCTTTTACTACAGCAAAAAACTGCTCAAACATCTGAGACATTTCTGAAAGACAACACTTTAAAATTACAATCTACCATACAACTAAATTAATACCTGCTTTGTAAAATACTGTATATTTCATGCATTTAATATATTTTCAGCCAAAACCTGCTAGTCAGTTTCACTAAGAATTTCAAAAAAGTATAAATAAATAAATTGCAAGTTAAATTGATTTAAATATGGAAGTATTTTTCATATTTAGGAAATAGCATTTCTTGTAAACTGTACTCAATAATCAATAAGCTTTTTTACATCGCATGTACTTTGCAATTTTGCACATTTTCCCACAATCTTTATACAATTTTACCCGTAGTTTGCGTTATTATGTGCATGGTTGTTATAGGTAAATAAAACCATAAAACATTTCTACTACTTGAAATAAACATTAATTAAAAAAATATATAGGAAAAACTTTTTTTTTTTTTTTTTTTTTTCAAAGAAACATTTTTTTATTTTCATTAAGTTTCTAAACGCTCTAGTAAAATTACTAAAACTAACTAAAGTTAATGAAAAGTAAAATTAATGAAACAAATAAGTAAAACTAAAAGTTAACTAAAATTAGAATTAAAATGTAAATGATTCAGTGCTGAAATAAGTTGTTGAAGTAACTGTAAACTACTTAAACTGAAATAAAAAATAAATGAAAAGCTAAACAGACACAGAAAAAAATAATAACAATGTCAAAATAAAAACTAAATTGAAAATATCAATAAAAAAAATATGCTTTCAACGCTGACACTAACAAACACTAGAACTGAGATCAGAAGAGCCTACAAACATCAAACACACTCTGAGCCCTTCAGTATTCGGGTTGCTGAAAGGTCGTCGGTGGGCGGGGCTGTGTTTCAGGAAGCACGACCATAATTATGTAAATGAAGCTGGCTCCCCCGCCTCCTCTTGTCACTGTCAGACTGCTGATCAGGCCAGACCGCTACGGGCACAACCTGCACATGTCTGCACACACACACACACACACACACACACACACACACACAGATGATGTCTCTCCCCAAAGTGCTTGGATAGATTACATCAGACTATGTGATCTATGACATCAACCTGTGTGTGTTTCATGTGTTCAGTTTGGATGAACATGCAACAAATGTATCTTTGAGACAAAACACATAATAGACACCAGCAACATCAATACACCTATAGTTTTGGGACAAAATACTGATAAATATCCTGCTTGCAGACATCCTCAGAGGTTTTTATTACTCCCAAGTAAAGCTACTTGTAAACTCGGAAGGTCTGGTTTTCTTGGCTGAGAAGTCTTTGGTATGTCCTCATTTACATACCTCTGTCAGTGTGTGTGTGTGTGTGTGTGTGTGTCCGTTTCTCTAATTCAGTTTCAGCTGCTGTTTAATGAATGCATGGAAACAAACACTCCCCTCCTCTTCAAGAGCAACAAAGAATTCATTACTCATTTACTGTACAAAAAAAAGAAAGAGACAGAGAAAGCAAGAAATATTTAAACAGCTTTAAATGCTTCAATTGTTTCAATTGTTTTTGCATTTTAGTATTATTTTAGTGTTATTTACATTTTAATATTTAAATAGCTTTACATTATTTATGTTACTGATAACATTTTGAAAACGTTTTACATTTCTATTTTGTTCTTAATTTTGTTTTGTAATTAATTTGTATTGTTTTATTTTAGCACTATATATATTATATATTTATATTTTGAATTATATTTTATTTTTAACATTTTAGGATTTTATTTTTAGTGTTCAGTTGTTATGGGCTTCAATGAATTCTTTATTAATTCATTTCTAAATTAATTTTAGTTTATTTGAATATTATTTATTATACAGTATTTAATACAGTATTTCTTAATATTCTGAATGCAATATTTTAGTTTTAATTCTATGTTTAGTTTTATATTTATATTTCACGTTCAATTTTTTTTCACATTTTTAACAATTTTATTATTTGCATTTAAATTTATTTTAACTTTATTTCCTTTCTTCAGTTACAGATATGATCTTTAATAGCTTTTAAACACAAAATGTACCATTTACCATTTAAAAAACTGTCCTGACAATAAGTGTATACTATTTAAAGTTGCCAACCAACATGGTGCCTTAATAGCCCAGCATAATTAAGTAGTTTCTTATCATTATTTTACTGTGGCTTTAAAAGCGTCTCATCCAGTGACAATTATCACATCTAATAATTCATTTGAAAAACTAAAATCATCAAGTCAGCCTGAATCTGACCTTGTCTTATCCCGCCTGGAGTAAATGAACAGTCTGCGGAGCTGCAGGGTACAGCGTGTGTGTCCTGTGGGGGTTTCTGTCTGGCCCCTGTGCCTGCATCTATTCTGGGTTGGGGTTGTGGTTGCGCTTGTGTTGCCAGGGCCGGGAGCCGGTGCCCGGGCGCAGGGCGGGTGACAGCAGTGGTGGGCTGTCAGGACGACGAGAGGCCGTCTGGCACACAGGGAGCAGCACCGCAGCAGCGATCTGGCACGTGCCGTCGCAGCAGGCCCCAACAGAACCGTGACAAATCGCTGAAAGAGCCCGATTCAAGAGCGCAACACCATGCACCTGAGGACGCTGTCAGAGGACACACACACACAGATGCACACATCAGAATTCCAGCATGCATCCTGCTCAGATCACAAATAAATATCAGCTCAGATTAAAACAAGCAATGCATTTCCATTTAAATCAAGCACACCTTTTATTTGTATATTATTTATGATGGTTTATTTTTCACTTTGTATGTCTCCATAAAAAAAATAATAATAATCAACAAACGTGATGAAAATGATCTACGAGTATAGCTTCTGGACTCATACGGGTCTATTTTTAGCTGTTTTGCTGCTTGGTCTTATGTTATTTTACTGTATTGTCTTAATTCTGTACACACTGGTTTGTGGTGCACACAGTTTTAGCGTTTACTGCATGTTGTTATTCTGCTGGTTATTAAACCTATTGAGCCTCACTCCCTTCAAAGAAAAATGTGGGTATTATTATTACAGTATTTGAGATTTAATAAAAGATATTGACATTTAATCGCATTTATGTTTTTAGTTTTGTATGGTTTGTTATTTATTCCATTAATTCTTTTTTTGTTATATCAGTGTCAGGTGTTAGTATCATTAGGATACTATTGTAGATTTATTCATATTTTTAATTATTTATTAATCATTTAATTTTATGCTTTCCATTTTAAATTGTAATTAAGCTTTAGTATTTTCTTTATCATTAGTGATCACACCTAAAGTTAACAAACAGAATCACAGAAGACAAGAGGAATGGAAAGAGCAGAAGAAAACAGTGAGGAGGAGGAGAAAGCTGACTTACAGACACACGGCCTCCTTGGATTAAATCAATATCACACCAGAGGATGATTAAGCAACTCAGCATGACCTTATTAACTTACTACAAAGCAGTTTGGCTTTATTTATTTCATATGGTACACATACAAGGTTGCTGAAGTATGTTCCCATTAGGGTGATCAGTGTCCCCTTCAGTTGGGCTCTTGACTTCGGTAGAGATCTCTCTGTTTCAGTAATTGCTGAAATTGCATGCTATCCCTTTTTTCAACAATATTTCATGGTCCTGACTGTACATAGTAAAACCATCCTCTTTTACGAAGACAGACTGAATCTAGAATAACTATGGCAACGTCTTCAAGAGAGCCTTCCTGCAAGCACGGTTAAAAGGTTTAGGCACTTGTGTTGAAAATGCTGTTAAATGAGGACGCTCAAAACGAGTACAGCTTCTTTATCAATTAGCTTCTAATAACTTAATTAAACCAATATTTGGTGTGAGAATGCTTGCGTTTAAAGCAGCTTTTGCCCTCGGTGCACTTTCAAGGAGGTCTCTTGAAGCGTCTTGAAGACGTTGCTGCAGTTCTTGTGGATTTAGTCTTTCTTAGTTTGTTCTGTTTCTTCATATCAGCCCTGACAGACTGGATTCTGTTGTCAAACCCTTGTGCAAACAAAAATGATTAAGCATTAACGTTCCCACCCGGACCGCTTTTACCCACGCACCTCGGGAATTTCCGCCTCAGGTGTAGCGCATTATTTCCCCTTTATAAGGGTGAGGAAGTTTGGTTCACCTCGGTAGCAACTTCTTTCCTGTGGATTACTGAACTGATCTGTGTATTACCTGGACTGCCTTTTGACTCGTGATTCTTGCCTGATTCCCCGACCTGCTGCCTGCTCTGTGGTATTGTTTTGCTCTGCCTGCTCTGTTCCTGTTCGTTGTTGTCTGACCCTGCCTATCTGACTTTATTGTAAAATAAACAGTTTGCAAATGGATCCCACCTCTGCTGATACTTCATCACAAAAATACTAGTGTTTTAATAACTGTGGCCACCATTGCAAATCATATGTTTTAGCTTTGTATTGTTTTTTTTTATTGTGAGAAATATGCAAGCAAAAATGTTTGTCTCCAAAAGCAGCATGCACCAGCCCGAACCAGCTTGAAATCCCTGCTGGTTCACATTGGGTTTTTCACTGTTTTAAAACACATTTCACTATATTACATCACGTGCATGTAGAACGCATGTGACAAATAACAAACCTTGAACTTTAATGGCAGATTCTGGCATCTTGGCAAACCTGAGTCCAGTTTAAGACATTGTTCAAATCTGAAACATATATCGCTCTTGTTATTTGTCTTTCCTGTGGGAATGCACAAACAGCATCATCTGTGTCCTGAACAGATTTCCACACATACCTTTCTTCTTTATTAGCTGGAGAACTAAATATATGCTATCCATTGAGGACAACAGACCAAAAGGTTCACGGCGGACCTCCCACCTAAAGCAATTTCATTAAAAATATGTTGTGTTCTGTTGGGACTGGGAAGTGTATCACTATCCACGCTGCCATAGCAACAAGGACTATGTCATAAGGGGTCATTTCCTGAGTACCGTGGTATTCAGCACAGAATACAATGTGAGCACAGCTGAAAGGGCTCTCACACTCACAAAAAAGCAATGCTCATTTGCTGATTGTATCTTTGTTTTGAGTATTATATATTTATTTAAGTATTTAGTCACCGTTTGATTCACTTGTGGTGCAACAGGCTGAAAACGACATCAGAGATGTGTGTGTTACTTTGCTTTTAGCGCATTGTGATTCAATTCTACTGTAGCAAATAAAGGGAAAAAAAGATTTTCTGTTGCAGAATCATTCACATGCATTAGTTTATGAATATGCAGATTAATCCATGCCATGTTATTCATAAAAGTGCCACTGCACTATGGTACCACCATTCAAAGGGAAACAATAAAGCATGACAAATGCATTACGTAATTCTTAGCATAGCCCAGTTTTTATCTTTATGACAGCTTTTTTCATGGCAGAGCAACAGTTTGTTTTTTATAATGTGATCCTAACCGTGCTTCCATCATTACATGAATTTAAGATATTTCTAACAAGCTGTGTGTTTTAGCCTTTGGTAAATTGTTGTGATCTCTGATTTGTGTTGTGTTATGATGTTGCTTGTAAATGTAATGTTATTTGTTGCTGCTTTCTTGGCCAAGCCACTCTTTTTTTTTTTTTTTTAATTAAAGAACAATTACAAGCAGTTTCTTGTACACTGCTAACTTGCTTAGACCAAAGGATTCTTTGCTTTTTTTCTTTTTCTATAAAAAGACAAAAAAGTGAACTGTTAAAAATTAACCTAGCAATGCATCTGTTAACGTAAACAGGGACCAGCACCAAAATCCAAACATCTGTTCATCATTAGTTCTTTAAATCAAATTTACTAAGCATGCATGCAACATTTCAAAGTACCATGGACAGCGCAAATCAATGCTTCCATTTAGAGTTACTATTGAACATATTTCAGTGAAGGAAAGCCCTTTGAATTCATTGTTCACTTCATATTGTTTGTCCTTTTGGAGATGGATGACACCGTTTGTAAGGGTCATGAGGGGTCAGCAACGGTCTACTCTGACATTCACTGTGGTCTAGAGTGGGTGTGTTGACCAGACGCAAGACACACGCGTAAGACAGAAGACCCTACAAATCTATTATAGATGCCTGGTAATTTAAGAATGGCGGCATTCAGAAAAAAACGCAGCTATTGAGAAGAAAAAAAGTAAAACAACAAATACAATTCCAGCAAAAAGAAGGTCGGGGCTCAGAGAAATCTGCCTTTGAAAAAGGACTAGAACATCCATGCATACTCCCAACTGCAACAGCCCAGCACATGGGAAAGCGGCGGCTATCTTCACAACTTATCCTCCTTTAGATGAGGTCAGCTAATTAACCCCCATGGATCAAGATGACCTTCCCTTGCGCTCCTCAAATGGGCCAACCTGAATCCCTGCGGATAATTGCCTCGTTGACATTCAGCCAATCACAAAATCCAAGCCTATAAGAATTTGGTGCATGCGGACGTGCTGCACGATCTGCCAGTTGCGAGATTTGCCCCTTTAAGTCATTAAAGCCACATTGAAAGACTCCAATTAACCTCATCAGCTCCCGCGTCTTAACAAGGTGCTAAAAGCGGACAAGGAAACGCGTCCACTGCCGTGGTGAGGACGGAATCAGAGCCTGCTAATCCAATCTCATCTCCATTACTCAAAATAAGCACACTAATTACATTTTCATATGCGTTTCAGGGCCAGAATAGATCAGTTTACTCCTAGCACCAAGAGGCAGCTTGATTATGCAGCGAACGTTTTATTTTTTTCTGGAAGTAGTCAATGTTGCGTCAGTACGAGGGTGAGTGTCGAGGAAAATGAATGCTGTTAAAGTAATTATGCTCGTGAGCAATCTCATTTGGGATAAATAAATCTGACATGGACACCGCATTAGCCAGGGAAAGATGCTTTGCGCACGTATCTTTAAACATGAAACCTCAAAATTGTATGACTCATTTTATCTCTTTTGAGTGACAAAGAGAAAGTGTTACCATGTCTGCCAGTGAAAGTTGAAGAAATTTCCCAGGAATTTCAGTGCATCCCCCCCCCCCCTCCAAAAAGCTGTTAGTTGGTTATTAAATTAACAAAAATTCACTTTTGTACCTTATTTTCCTCTAAAGGGTGCATGTTAGTACCTAAATGTACATAATGATGTTGTCACATGCTATCTTAATTATCGTAAATACAATTACAATCCAAATTGGAAATTGGATGCAGATGGCCTCTCAAGTCGTATTTACTACTGGGAAATTCTGAATGATACCAGTGTGACGAAGCACCAGGTGGAGTGGGATCCATGTGCAGCATTTATTTGGGGTAGTCGTACAGGCAGGGTCGATATCCCAGCAAACAGAGCAAACAAGGTCAGGGCAGCAAGAAACAATCACAAGGCAGGTAAACAGTACGAGGTCGATAACAATATGCAAGATAGCAAAGGAATGATGGTCGTGGCAAATCAAGACTTCGCGGTGACTGAGTGAATGAGTCTGGCTTATATGGGCATGTGTGATGAGCAAGTGGGTGTGGTGATGAGAGGGAGGTGTGTGTGATCAGTCCCAGGTATACAGCGAATAGTCCATATAGGCTGGTTAGTACTCCAGCGAGACGTCCCTCTGGTGGTGTGGAGGAGATGGTTTGGGAGCCTCTGTTCAAACAAACAGTTTCAGTTGGGAGGGTCATGAACTTTAAACATGGTGGAGGGGCCGCTGTTCTCACAACAACTACCTCTCTTTGTCTTGTCAGTAAAATGTAGTGTATTTATAGGGTAGATATGCTCAATCATTCGAAGCATATTGAATGTTTTATAAGCAATGAAATAAGCTTGTATTTTAGCACAATTCCAAAATTATTAGCAAAGTGCATGCAGGTATGATGCTGTGAATTGTCAACCAATGAGTTGCTATTTTATTCTTTACATAAGATAGCAACTGAAGGAAGAATTAATACCTGAAGCGTACATATTTTTAAAATGCACAGTCCAAGATTTTTTGTACGTTTTTTTCTAAGAAGTCTTCGTATTTGTCTCATTACCTTGAAACAGGGCTCATTCAGAATTCTGCTGGAACTGGATGTTGGTCACTACCATAGATATATATACTGACTAGATATGCCTCGGTTGCCTCTAAGCATACGTCAACATCGCAGCCATCTTGTGTCGGGGATCTGAAGGAAGCACATCGATGTAATATGATGGTAAGATGTTGGAAATTTGTCCACACAGTGGTGTCATTGTAGTCTGTAAAGTTATTTTGCTCGACAAGTTCATGTCTGTTACTGTTCATGATGATGACCACGAAGTTAATGTTATCCTATGAAAGAAAGAGCGTGGTAACGTTAAGTTATGTTAATGTAGGTTGAAGAAAACCAACGATGAATATGATATAATTGCAAGATGGTAAAGGGTTGCCTAAAGTTTGTGTCAGTCTTAGTTTGTAAAGTTAATCGTTAATGTGAATGACGACGTTCACACATAAAGTATAACCATATGAAGAACAATACAGTTTGGGGTCACTTTCAGAGCGATTTGAGAACGATAAAAAGCTAAAAGCTAATAGTCGATCAGAACTAGGGATGGGAATCGAAAACCGGTCTTGTTGAGAAGCGGTTCCCAGCGTTTCAATTCCTTGGAATCGTTGGCAAAATTTGTAAACGATTCCCTTAATGATTCCAGTGGGCACGATTGATGTCATCGCACGCATTGCGTAGCTTACGCTCAGTCAATAGAAAGCATGGCGTCTAAGCGGAACAAACGCCCAAAAGTCTGGTTGTATTTCACCAAAAAGACGAAAATAGGGCAACTAGCTATACTTGCAGTGTAGATATTTCCTCAAAGGGAGGAAATACCACGCTAAAACATTTGCACACACAGCATGCAATAACAATAAAAGAATGTTGCGTTTTCGATCCGGAGCGGACTAACAGTTCTCAACCCAGCAGCA
>JAUMHP010000030.1:3034061-3066324 GCA_032361065.1 Enteromius trimaculatus
AAAAAACCTTTAAAGCTGAGTTATTGGTACTGTAAAAGTTACGTTTAACAAAACCATTTTGTATAACGCTGCAGTTACTTTGTTTTAAGCAAAAGATGTTTGGCTTTGGATACTTCTGTATAATAATCTATTTAATCTTTAGCGGCAATTAATGATTTTATGTTTTGTTGTTTTTTTTTAATCATGCAACAGAAAAATCATAGTTAGGTAAATCATCTAATTAGTCAGTAGAATAGTCGACTATTCAATAAAATAATCGTTTTAAAAATAATCGCTTGCCCCAGTCCTAATTTGCACTGCTAATAAACCAATCCCATTCGGATTGTTTCACAATCAGTGAATTAAAAGCCCTGTTCAAAATAGCCATTTCAGTTGAAGACATGTCTCAATACTGTAGTAAATTCGGCACAACCTCTCAAATGTTGCGGGCTTATTCTGAGAGGGAATCATGAATCTAGCTGGTTTAATTATGTATAAGGGATCTGATGTACATTTATGTCTGTAGTATTAATGCACTAAGTGGATAAATGAGGAAACGTATGTTGTGTTTGATTAGTCTGGAGAGGAGATACTTCACAATATCAATCCGACTGAAAGCTTCCGTTATTTACATTCATGAAGAGCATTAGCTGCATGTTTATGTAATATAAGTGTTTGATCTTTTTTGAACCTTCTGGAGTCACCATTCTCTAAAACTTTGCTGACTGAGCAGTATATGAGCTGCGCTTTTTAAAACGAGTCGAGTAATTACAGGTTTAATCGCTCTTTCCCCCAGCCGATTTGATCATGTTGGGTTTGGCGACACATGAATCCAACTTCACCATTATAAGAGAAGAGTTCAAACCCAACAAACCCAGACCCTGCACCTTGTGTGGTCAGGTGGGCCACGAGATCAAAGATTGTCAGGGAATGGCCCGAGAAAAACAGGGCGAGGTAATTGACTCGTCCTCTCCATCCATCAACCCAGAGCTTCACCTCAACTTTGTGTGAGCTTACATTCTGTGTTTTCTCTCTCAGCATGATGAATTTGCGGACACCGTTGTATCAGAACAGGAGTTCATATTCATCCGACTGACTGTGTTACGAGAGGTTTGTTTGTTCCACTTTTAAAGCAATTCTTCACGCAGAAATGAAAAATTGCTGAACATTTACCAAGATATAGATGAGTTTGCTTTTCAGATTTGCTGAGATTTAACATGACATCACTTGCTCAGCAATGAATCCTCTGCAGTTAATGTGGATTGAGATGTTTTTATCAGCTCTTTTTGACTCTGATTCCAGTGGTACCCAATCACCACAGAGCATCCATTTGTGAGCAAGTAATGTTGAGAGTGTGTTTTATGCTTTAAACATGGTTTAAGATGTCAGATTATTGGTAGTTTAAGCTAGATTTTTATATTTTAGAAAAGTAAAGTGTTTATGTGTGTAAAATTTGCTAAGTAATGAGGAACCTGAGTTATGTGATTTTTGTGGTAGGATGTTTGGAAAACAGATTTTTTTTTTTTCTACCTCATTGCAGTATCTGGAGAGGGAGTTAACAATGGCCAGCCTGCCGTTCCCGTTCAATTTTGAGCGGAGTATAGATGACTGGGTGTTCATGTGCTTCTTTGTGGGAAACGACTTCTTGCCCCACTTACCGTCTCTTGAGAT
This sequence comes from Enteromius trimaculatus, assembly GCA_032361065.1. Taxonomy (NCBI): domain Eukaryota; kingdom Metazoa; phylum Chordata; class Actinopteri; order Cypriniformes; family Cyprinidae; genus Enteromius; species Enteromius trimaculatus. The sequence goes on from JAUMHP010000030.1 coordinate 3,035,712, forward strand.
CAGGTACACTCACAGAAGCTGCTTTTAGTTTGTCGTGTCAGTGCGCTCTCCTGTGAGTCCCGACTCTAAATTTGTTTTCTAACAGAGAGGGCGCCATTGATCGTCTGGTTGGCATCTACAAAGATGTTGTGCATAAAACCGGGGTGAGTAGTTCCTTGTCTATATATCCCATCTACTGTGGGCTAAAAGTAAACGCAAATGTTTTTAGTTTATTATATTATATTCAATGATGTGACTTGATTTGATCTATTTGGAATTGGATGAAGGGAGAAATGTATGAATTACCTATTTTTATGTCTCTATAGGGCTACTTGACAGAAAACGGGTTTGTCAACCTCGAGCGTGTCGAGCTCATTATGCAAGCCGTGGGGGTGGCAGAGGACAACATCTTCAAAAAGCGCAAAGATGACGACGTGAGTCCACATGATAGATGTTGTTTGCTGTCAATCAAAGCAGTGCAGCGGACCTCTGACTCTTCATGCTGATAAATGGTGCAATAATGTGCACTTCATTGGGTTTTCTTTTTTTTGCAGGAGAGTTTTAAACGGAGGATGAAGGAAAAGAAAAAACGAATGAAAGTGAGTGAAAATGTGCTCCTCTTTCTAAACAGATTTTGAAAGCAATTTTAAATGTGAAGAGGTTTTACAATAATTCCTTTTAAATGTTAACACATCCACAGTTCCTTTGAGAGATGATGAGTTGAATTAATTCACAAGGTCATTTAATTTAGCTGACAGGGTCTGAATGGTTTGTATCTTGACCCTGTGAAATCATGCATTCACTCACAATGAATGTGCATTTGCAGTGGATACGGAAAGTATTCTGACCACTTTACATTTTTCACTGTTATATTGCAGCCATTTGCTAAAATCAATTAAGTTATGTTTTCCCTCATGTGGTCAGTCTGCACAAGCATGTTTTATTAGCGGCCCCTTTAAATACAAGACAAGCATTCAATCTACGTTAGAGCGTCAAGAGCGCCCAAAAATCTCTGTACAGCGTCGTTGGCAGGGTGGCCAAGGTGGGCAAATTGCAATGTTTTAGGTGTTTTATAAGGTTCGATGCATTTCCTCCCTTTGACACCGCTTGCAGATGGGTTTTTGGTGATCAATGATGTTGCGCTTGTCATCAGCCTCAAAAACAAAATACTTCCACACGTGGCTCTTTCCTCCTTTCTTTTCAACGAGCAGATTCAGAGCTGCCTCATCAGTAGCACCGCAGGTCGCCATCTCTCTGTGCTTTTATGAAGAAGACACAACTGTGCAGTATGCACAGGTAGCGCAGCAAGAACCGGGTTTACCCGTTGCTCGGTACTACTGGTACATCAGAAAACCTGGTACCATAACATTTACATGTTTATTAGGACCGTCTTGGTACCGATGTACCGGGTCTTTTGACAACACTATGGCAGAGTGGCCCGACAGAAGCCTCTCCTCTGAAGTCCCGACTGGTGGAGGGCTGCAGTGATGGTTGACTTTTTACAACTTTCTGCTTGGCCAGATCTGTGGCTTGCCACAATTCTGTCTCTGAGTTCCTTTTGACCTCATGATTCTCAATTGCTCTGACATGCATTGTGAGCTGTAAGGTCTTATATAGACAGGTGTGTGGCTTTCCTAATCAAGTCTAATCCGTATAACCAAAACAGTTGAACTCAAATGAAGGCGTAGAACCACAACCAGAAATGGACAGCACCCGAGTTAAATGAGTGTCATATCAAAGGGCCTGAATACTTAGGACCATGTTCCAGGTTTTTTAATTAATCTGCAAAACTGTCAACAATTCTGTGTTTTTCTGTCAATATGGGGTGCTGTGTGTACATTTGAGGAAAAAATTAACTTAAATGATTTAATGATGTAAGTGGCTGCAATTAAAAGTGAAAAATGTAAGGGGGTCTGAATACTTCCCATACCCTCTCTGTATATCATGCAAGTAACCTGCACTTTTATGGTCGTGAATTAGTAGGACTGGATGATGATGAACTTTTTCTGCACTTAGATTTGTAATCAAGTTTTATCACATGAACCGATATAAATGTTTCTTTAAGGGGGGGGGTATGTATATGTTATAATTTTAAAGGGGGAGTACAATGTTTCATGCATTGTATTGTTAAAGAGTTAGATCCTCATGCATGGGCAAAGTTTCAAAAAACGATTTGGACGTATGTGCCAAAAATCCTACTTTCCGGCTCGTACAAGTTTTTGAGTTCTTTTTGATTTTGACAACTTGGATCTTGTCTATGCTCTAACAGCTTGTAACACCCCAACAAAAGAAGACTTTAAATCGCATCATATCACCCCTTTAAAAATCGCAGAACTTTCATTGTGTTGTCTTTCATGCAAATCATAAACGCGTGTGTGAATTGCTCTGTTCGCAGGCAGAACAGGGTCCCTCGTTTGTCACTGGTGGCCAGTTTGCCCCTCAAGCTCTGGGTGGCAGAGACCGACCAATGGCAGTGCAGAACGCCAGGCAAACTGCGTATGAAATGAGGATGCAGGGAAATCAGCGCAATCAGGTCTGCCTTCTGTCTTTGTGATTTTATTATTATTATTATTATTATTATTATTATTATTATTATTACACAGTAAAAATGAGTGAGAAAGTGATCAAGTAAGCAGTCTTAGTGCTGGAATAAACTTTCTCTTTTAACTTCTTTATGAACATGTATAGAAATGCATTTATGATTTTGTCACCTTGGTTGAACATTTGGTCAAATCAGCCGTTTGTATTTTTCAGGAAGCAGCTCAGTCTTTGAGAGCCATGATGAAAAATGGGAAGGCATGTATCTTTTACATTTGCTCCTGTTCCCTGTAAAACTTTTTTTGCGTTTTATACTTTTGCCAGTGTCTGTGACCTCATAATATGACTCTCATTTTAAGTCTATAACATTGTCCCTGTCCTTCCTCTTAGAGTGCTGGAGCCAGTAATGAGATGGACAGTCGTGGTGTGAAACGTAAAGCTGAGGACAGTGACAGTGAACCGGAACCGGAAGATAACGTCAGGTAATAACACAACACTAGAGTTGGGCCACAATGCTGAGAAGTTGTCTAATAGCTGACTGGTCAATAGACACGTGCAGTAAACGAGTTCCCATGCATTGAGCAGTTCATTTGTTACTGTATCTATCTGGTTAATCTTAACTAATAAAAATGCTACCGATCATTGTGAGTTTATAGCACAGGACCATTAAATATTAATAGATCATATATTGGTCACATTAGCTATTTTAATGAAACCCAACGCTGAAGAGTTCCTTTCATTGTTAGTTTCTGTTAACGTAAAGGGTTATTTCACCCCAAAAAGAAATTGCTGTGCGTTAATTGCTCACCCTCATGTTGTTCCAAACCCGGAAGACCTTCGGTCATCTTCAGAACACGCATGAAGATATTTCTGATGATATCAAAGACATCTGATCCTCCATAGACGGCAACACAAATGAAAAGACCCCAGATCCAGAAACATGGTAAAACAGTCCATGTGACATCAGTGGATCAACTTCAGTTTTCCAACGCGAGAATTTTAATTTTTTTTCTCTTTTCTTCTCCCCTGACTTGCATCTTCAGCCGTTTAGAAAGTATGCATATGCTTTCCACTAGATGTAAACAACCACAGATTACGGTCATGTCCGTGCTTTCCTCCAGGTGTAAACAAGGCTGATTGCATCAAATATGTTAAAGAGTGCTTTATTGTAAAGAATGTCTGATTTCTTTCTTTCTTTCATATTCTTTGTTTTTTTACATATTTAACAAATAATTACATTTGTAGCTTTTGTGTTTAGTGGCACCTTATTGTAAAGTATTATTATTTGTTTGTTTGTTTTTTTTATTCTTTAGAGCAAAACTACTAACTACATTAGAATAATTTGTTCATATTAACAAACTAGACTTTTGGTATTTTATTTAGTCATTTAATTTTATGTTGATTTATTTTTGGAGCAGCTTAATGTAGTCTAGCATGCAAGACTTTTGCATTCTGCTTTGTCTTTTTAAATAAACGTATCTTATGCAAATACTGCATCTTTCCCATTCTGATCTGGTGAGTCTGAAGCTAGCTTAATTATACCAGCCTTCCTTAAGGTAGCTAGTTGATAAGAAGAAATCCACAAACTAGATCAATTGTTATTTTTTCAAATGTTTTGCACATCTATCACAAATATCTGCGTGAATCCAACGGGGATCTCTCGATGATGCGTCTCTGTACCGCCAGTGATTAACACAGCAAATGTTTCAGTGATTAGCTTTCCAACGCGGTCTAAATCGATTGGGTTCAATTGGTATTCATGGAGGTTTTCCTCGTCCCATGTGGGACGCTGTAGAGGTTACACTAGACAGATGCAGCTCATCCTTGATTATGTGAGCTGCATTTCCAGAGCATGTCAAAACATCCTGACCAGCGCTAAGGTGGAAAACAAGTTTACCGCCGCCTCTTAATGGAGCCCCGTCAAAGTGGGAAATTCTCATAGGCGTGCATATGCATATAAGTGAACCCGCTCGGTTTGGCACAGGAGAGCCTGGTTTCAGTTTAATGAATTCAGGCCTGTCTTTGGAGATGCCGATAAACTGAGAGGTGTATGTGTCTGTGACTGTGTTGTAAATGTGTTTGACAGGTTATGGGAGGAGGGATGGAAACAGCGTTACTACAAAACCAAATTTGATGTGGATGTGACGGATGATGAGTTTCGAAAAAAAGTGGTGAAGTCATACGTGGAGGGCCTGTGCTGGGTGCTCAGGTACTACTATCAGGTAAGTCACGGGTACAATAATCACGTTTATCTGCCTTTGCACAGGGTTGTTTTAATGCCAGGGAGATACCATTATAGTTTTATTGATACTTGAGTTAAACCAGTTCATTTTAAACTTGCAGTTCTTTCATTTTTATGCAGTGTATTTTATTAGTTCAGCTTTTTTCAAAGTCTGAAGTGTGTATACGTAAAAAAAAAAAACTGATTTCAGATCATGCTGAATGCTTTTCGTATGATGAATGCATAAAATGCATGCAAAATGGTTTCGTATATAAAGCAATGACCGGTTTAACTTGGTATACCAGGTATATTTTATATTTAATTTATATTCATAAGGGGTATATTTATGCATATACATAATTATTAGCGTTGAATCAAGTAGATGAAATTAGTCGATCAAAATGTAATGTAATGGGTCTTGCTGATCAAAAATACAGTAAAACATGTATATCGTGACGTGTTAATACAGTTTAAAAAAGAAAAAGATGAATTAATTTGACTTCTCAGTTTTAGCAGCCATTACTCCAATCAATATTAAAAAGTCATGTTTCTTAATTTTGTTTGGAAACAATCGGTTCATGATTCTTTGAATAGAATGTTGAAAAAACATCATTTTGTTTGGAATTGAATCAGTTTGATGCAGCTTTGGTGAATTAGAATTAAAAGAAAAATAATCTCCCACTCATTTTGAACCTTATGTTTAAACTGTTTTTGCATTAAAAGTCAGAAATGAACTGTTTTCGCATCTCTGCCTATAAAGAATCTCCTTAGCATTTTCTGTTTGTTCATCAGCCCGAAGGATCAGACCGCTTTGATCTGTGTTTGCGCTGCTCTTTGAGCCGGTTAGTGTTATCTAGTTGAGTTTTAATGCAGGGTCTTGATCTTTAGCTTGAAATTCAGTCATTAGAGCTGCGTTCTCTCCAGCAGATCTCTGGTTGATTAGAGGCCTGTGTGCAGGGATTTGTCCGCTGTAATTGGAGCTCTATATATATGCAGGGCCTGCGCTCGCTCCATGTGCTCGTGGATGAGAGCCGTCCCACGGGAACCGCTGAACAGATTCATTATGGAGTCTCACTGCTGCGTGAGACGTGCTTGCTCCTTTCTGCCACATATTCGCTGATTTGCACGCGCACACACACACACACAGACAGATGCTGCCAAATGGTAGATGAGAGGAGGCATTACTGCAGAGTGTGTTCAGGGGCAGATCTCTACATGCCTTTTATTTACCCACATTAGGGTGTCTATTTTTTTCATTTGAGGGGTCACGAGTATAATTTCTATTGCATGGATTTCTTGCACCTTTTTGCTTTTTGCCACTTGACTGAATGTCAATTTAAATACGGATAATTAATAGATTGGTTGACTCTATAAAGGATGCAGAAAGCTATATATATAATTATGCATGCATGTAATATGTAATGTGTGTATATAAATGTGCATGTATTCGTAAGATGTATAAATGTACACATTATGTATATAATTTTGACTGTGTTATGTGAATATAATGTGAAATTACATTTGTACCATACATAATTGAAATTCTTTTCAATTTAAACGGCCTTAAAGTCATCATAGATTGAGCTAATTTATTTCAATAAGCTGTCCTAGTAATATCTTCCATCATTACTAAACATTGAAACATTTTAAAAGATTAAAGTAGGTTATATTTTTACCCTGCAATTTAAAGTTACATATAACACACAACTTTATCTGCATACGATGCTTGTTAAAGGGTTAGTTCACCCAAAAATGAAAATTCTGTCGTTATTACTTGCCTTCATGTTCTTCGTTCGTCTTCAGAACACACATTAAGTGAACAAAAATGACAAAAGAAATGAATCATTGGATCTTTATTTATTTTTTTCAATATTCATTTGTATCATTTGAAAGAATTGATTTTTTTTTTTTTTTTTTATTAAATTACTCCCAACTGTAGAAAAAGAAATGCTGATACAGGCAGACATTTACACATTTGTCCTTAATTTCTTTCTTAATGCGTTTTCCCGCTTGTATTTGGGTCAGTGGTTTGGGCTTGTATATTTAATGTGTATCTACTTTAAAATTCTTGTAAATGTTCATGACCTTAAAGGTAATAGACCTGGACTAAATCCAGAAATTGTGGTCTTTTATTAGTTTTGAGGCTCTCTTAAACGGTCTGGTCTAAATGCCCTCTGGAGTGTTAATTGAGCTGTAAATTTGACGGTGTATCAAGGTCTCCCATTGAAAGTGTAAGTGTGACAGGCTAATGGAAGAGGTCTTAAGAATGACTCTGATTGAAGGTCTTTCCAAAATCGAGCATTTCTGATTGAAGTAACTGAAGATGTATTTAACTTGTCTTTGTGTGGTACGACGGACCGTCTTTAAGTGTCTGTTTGTCACAGGGCTGCGCATCCTGGAAGTGGTATTTTCCCTTTCATTATGCTCCGTTTGCCTCCGACTTCAAAGACATCAAGGGCATGTTCAGCGATTTCGAGAAAGGGACCAAACCGGTAATTTGAAATGCAGCACCTAGCCTAAACAAATAGTGCACAAGTGTTTGTGTGTTAGTGCATTGTTCTTGTATTGCTGAGACTGTTGATTTAACTCCTATTTCCTCATTTGTAGTTCAAACCTCTGGAGCAGCTCATGGGTGTATTTCCCGCTGCCAGTGGAAACTTCCTGCCAACAACATGGAGAGCTCTGATGACAGACCCAGTGAGTAACAGATTTACCTCCGATTGACCGCTGCTTCTGTAATGCATTTTAAGCCCTAGAGAATGAGCTACATTTTAACTTATTTTTTTTTTTATACCCAATTGACCGTTTTATTAGTGGCCAAGCACCTATGGTATCCATTTTTGTGCTTATTTCAGACGGTGTTCATTTCCATATTTTCACTTGTATTGTAATTTATAGCTACTATTATTAACTGTGCAATAGAAGCTTTTTATTTTATTTTTTATTTTTTTACTGCTGTTAATTCTTATTTTTTTCTTTTTGGAATTTTGATTTTAGCTTATTTTCCTCAATTTTGTTAAATATTTTTGTATTTCATTGGAGGTTTTTTTTATTTATTTTTATTTTTTTTTATGTGTAGGGTTGTTTCCTTATTTTAGAAAAAATGTTTATTTTGTCTTGTTGTTATTACTGCTATTATCGTCATTGTTTATTATTTTTGTTTGTCGTTATATTGACATAGATATTGCTCCATAATTGTGCACCGTAACACCAGGGACATGTGTAAATGTAAATGGCATTCTTCATTTGTGAAATAATTTTGTTTTTATCTGTTTTTAACAGGAATCCTCAATCATTGATTTCTATCCTGATGATTTTGCCATTGATTTGAATGGGAAGAAGTATGCCTGGCAGGGTCAGCACTTCACTTTGAGCTTCACGATCTGGTCCGAAGCAGTGAAGTATATTATGTTGTCGGTCATTGTGATTTGCTCTTCTCCTCTCAGGTGTTGCTTTGTTGCCGTTTGTGGACGAGCGAAGGCTACGAGCAGCATTAGCCGACGTCTATCCTGATTTGTCCTCAGAGGAAGGTTAGGCATATTCTTTTATAGCCAAGCAGTATAAAAGTAGAAATACTGGACGGTCATGTTGATGTTGTTGTTGTTGTTGTTGTTTTGTTTTTTCATTTAGAAAAAAATATTTTTAGCTTAAATGGTTTTAAAAAGCTTTAGTATTGTAACCTTACTGCATCCTCTGATGGTTGTTTTCAGTGAGAAGGAACAGTCTAGGAAGTGATGTCATGTTTGTGGGGAAGTCCCACTCCCTTTGTGATTTCATCCGGGAACTCTACCTTACAGAATCTCGTGAGGTACTGCTCTTCTTCCGCTAATAAAAACAAAGCTCAGTTACATATAATAAGGCGTTTATTCCTAAAGTGTCATTAATCCAGCAAACTCTTCTGTATTTCTGAAGAGTGGTGAGCTTTCACTGCTTTCGTAAAAGCACAAACAAATGAATGTATATTATTTAAAGCTTTTTAAACTCATTTGAAAAGAGGGGGAAGTTCAAAAATTGCATTGACATTTTATTTTTTATTTTTTTTTGCTGTAATCGCGCAGTTCTTTCTCGAATGGAACTAATCTGGACCAAAAGCTCTAGTGTAAACCTGTTAACATTAGGTAACTAGTTGCTAGTTACCATGCATATTTTGTTTATTGGTCCTTTTTTAAATCGCACATTATGGCCTTTTTTATGAATGACCATATTGTAGATCTCTTAACCCAACCCCAAAAATAACATGGCTACAATAAACCTTACTAACTACCAAAGCAGCAGTTTTTTTGAGTTTATCGAATGAAAACGTTTAGGTAGTAGTGAATATGTGATCCCATATCTTAAGTGTTATCAGTAATCCAATCCTCTCTCTCTCAAGGATACTGAGATCCCTGCAGAGCTTTGCCATGGAATCCAAGGTATATTAAATCTAGATGAGGACCCTATTCTACCAGACAAGTAAGGAGACAATACATTTCCTTTTTTTGTCATGACCTGGGTGATGTCTGTTGAGACATTTGAAACGAAAGCCTCACAAATCCTGTGAAACCATTTATTTATTTTTGTTGTTTTCGTCAGACCAGTGGAGTCTCCTATCCCAACGCTGAGAGACATCCGCAGCAACAGCGCTGTTGGGTAAGAGCTGGTTTCGTTCATCAACCGATTATCAGCCAGTCTCAAAGTGATCAAATATCATCTGATGATCAGTATATAGGTCTATATTCCCTTTTTAAGTTGCTATTTTTAATTGGTTTATTAGTTTGTGCATCAGCCTGAGTCCTATTGAGCTCTATGAGCTACTCAAGGACTCGTGTGCCAGGCATTGAAACTTCGGCCTTGTCCTGCTGATATTTACTGGTTCCTCTAGAGGCCAGACACAGCATGAAACCCTGAGATGTTTAACAAAAGCTTCTAGATGAAGTCTGGATTGGTGGTGTATATCTGAAAGGCTCTGGAATGAACTATATCCAGGCATCGCTCTTAAATGTTTGTACTGTAATACTGATGGTTTCTGGTTGGCAGAATCAAATTCAAGGATCCACAGTATGAGGACGGTTTTGTGTTCAAGGCTGTTTTGCTGCCAGGGGCGAAGTAAGTGCTGCACTCTTCAGTATTAATACCTATTAAATATTCACATGAAAGTGAGTTTGAATTCACTTTTCAGTGATGGTTTACTGTTTTATGTTTATGCACTACAATTTGTCACTTTAGGATCCCTAACAAGGTTCTTAAACCGGGTGATTTTGAGCAGGGTAACCGCGGCCCATGGAGACCTCAGCTAGGATTTAACCCGAACCGCCAGCAAGCCCATCTGGACCAATCAGGTTTCAGAAAGCTCAAGTAGGTGATACAAATCCCACCCAGGCCATCAGTGTATTTGGTTGAGTTCTTGCATTTAATGCTTTTAAGTGGCATTGTGTAAGAAGAAACCAAATTAGCACAATAGTTGGTATAAAACGGGCTAATTAAACATCTGGTGAATTCAGGCTTCGGCGACGGAAGATGAATTATGCATGGTGTTTAGAGGAGATGTATGCAGATGATGCCCACCAAAGACTTAATTTCTTAATGAAAGCTGTTATTGGGTATGATTGGATGGTGCAGACAGGTGTTCTTGGACTTCAGATACTTCTGTGATCTCTAATTTTCAATTTTTATTTTTTGATGAAGACTTTACTTGAATATTTGGCCGATTATGGTATATTTTGGGACTTTAGTTTGGCATTATCAACTTTTTCAAAAGGAAATATGCACTAATTTGCATACACTTCTAGAACAAAAATCTAAACATTAATGTCATAAAAATTAAATAAGAATTTTAAAACTGGCTTTTATTCAGAGTCTGAGGTTTTTACCCAGGGAATTTTGGCATCTCGTTTTGTCACTTCACTTCAAGCAAATGATATAAATGCATCTGTAAAACAGGAATGAAAAATGTAAAGTTTGCGAAAACGGCCTTAAAAAATATTAATTGTATTTGAAATCTGTTGATACAAATGAAGTGCTTTAGAACAAACGCTTAACAGTGACTTTTGGATGTTTTCTTTCCACTAGTCAGACAAAATACTAATACAGAAAAAACCCTTTCTCAGCCAATTCTGAAATTTGAAAACCCCCAATGATCTGTTAATGTGTTGTCTCTGTCTCTGTCTCTCTCTCACACAGTCACTATGTGGACAGAAATCAAAGGGGTGGTCCGTTCGGGGCCGGCCGGCCCTTCGAGTCTCAGCATAGGGGCGGTCAGTACAGCAATGCCCCGCCCCCCAGAAATTATAACCAAGGAAACTACCATCCACCTCAGAGAGGCGGTTACCCCCAAAACCAATGTGAGTTTACACTTTCCTAAAGTGAGACTGTCTTTAGTCTGATTTGTGTGGAGGGAATAAAAAAGTGTTTTGTTTTTTTGTTTTTTCCCTTCCCAAAATTGATTGCAAAATGATAGTATTTATTTATTTTTATTTTATTTTTTATAAACGTCCAACAAAGAGGACAGTTTATTGGTCATATATGCAGCAAAAGTAACTTACGATGACATGCAGATTTGTCATACAGTCCATTCTTATTCCAGTGTCCCAGAGATTGTGTCCAAGCAGTGTTTAATGCAGTCGTTTGGTGACACTGAGGGACAGGAGTCACTCTAAACATGTACAGTGACCTCGTGTCCTCCTCGCCCCCGTCTCCTCTGCTGCTCTCCTCCACCGTCACTTTGATGTGGCAATTTGCAAGTTGATGAATAATAACATCTGTGGGCGAATGGAAGCCGCCCTGCTGCCACTTGATGCAAATAGAGGTTTGGGGGTTTTTGCTGATCACTGCTGCTCTTCACTGGCCTGTGCGCCGCGGCCCTCATGCAAAACCCTCCAGCTAAGCGTACGGCACGCTAACCGGCCTGTATGCCATTCATGCTTCTATGAATAAGGCAATCAGAGTAAATATTCAGGATTTTTTGCTTGGGATTATTCAGCTCCTTTTTAGTCAATTTTAATAGTGATTTAATATCAGTTTTTGGGCAGACTATTTTATTCATCTAAATTCATCATATCTTCTGTGGAATGCAAAAAGAGATGTTTAGCACAGTGTTCATGCAGCACTTTTCCCATATAATGAACGTGTGGTGATTTGAAGAGGGGGAAAAAAAGAAAAAAAGATGGGTTTTTGTTTGTTTGCCATTACTCCATTCTCCAGTCTCACATGAATCTGAAATGGGAATGTTTCTTTTTTTTTCTTTTTTTTCTCGATTCATTAAATTTATAAATGTCTTTAATGTCCCTTTTGATTATCAAAGATTTCCATTTCAAATCAATACTGTTCCTTTTAACGAACAAAGAATGCTGGAACAAGGGTCATGTGACACTGAAGACTGGAGTAATGAAATACTGAAATCTCAGCCTTGCATCACAGGAATAAGTTATGTTTTAAATGTATTCTAGTAAAATATTAAAATTATAACTAGAATATGTAGGAGTAATGCTGCTTAAAATACAGCTAAAATATATTCAAATCGAATTAAAAATGAATTTAAAAATATGTATTACTCTTTAGACTGCGGTTCTGGTTTAAGCAAATGTGTCCCAAATAGAAATCTTTAAATCTATTTTACCTAGACTATTTTAAGTCCAAGAATGATTCTTTTATTTGGTGTAGTGCCAACATTGCGTCATGCAACCTACTTGTAACACTGATCATCACCAAAATAAAATAAATCTGGCAGTTTTTCTGTAATTACTCACTGTATACGTAGTAATATGTAGTACATGAGTCTTTTCTGCAGCTTTTTCCTAAAATACATTTTCTTTTTGTGTTCCATAAAAGAAATGGACCTAATTTGCTTCTGCAGTTGAACATCCTTTAATTGTTTTCTTAGAGTGATCTGTTGCTGATGCTGCATTTCTCTAAAGGAGTGTGTCTGTGTGCCAGTGACCAAATCCTTGTTAACTTTTCCCAGCTCGCTGTCTTTCTCTCTCTCCCTCCTGCGGTGGCGGCTCAATGCGGAGTTCCCGCGACACGCTGAAGGCTTTTGTTAACCCTAATCAAAACAGCTGGTGCTAAAGGACCAACTAGTGTATTACAGTCCTGCGGTCTTCATTCTATGGATATTGATAAGCTGTATTGTAGAGGTTCATTACAGGCTCATTACAGAGATCAGGGTCCATCTGTGTGTACGTCTGCGCTCTGGGACGATGTAATCCCTGTGTTAAGTTAATGAGAACACCGTTTACTGTTGTGTTTTTAATGCGTAATCCTATTTGGGCTTTGTGTCAACTGGCTTTAACTTCCCAACGTTCAGTGTGTGGACTGCCGACGGTGTTTATTGAGAGCAGGATGAATTGGCTGTAATTTCGTCTTTCGTTTGACTGGTGGTGAGATGAGCCGGGTTTAATTAGTGCTTGATAATGGAGGTGTAAGTGGGTGGTCCAGCCTCTTTCTCTCTCTCTGGTCATTGGATCTCATACTGGATATTTGGAGGTGTTTATTGGCTGCCGAACTAAACGTCTAGGACATCTGACAACATCTGTTGATCACCACAGAAGATCGCCTTTCGTCCTCCTTTTACAGTGATGCGTATACAATAAAAATCGATGGATGAAGATATTGTAGCTGAAATATACAATTTTAAAAATGTGTTTTTCAAGTCTCCATTATGACCAAAGCGGCAGTCTGTGCAAGCATTGGGGAAAGTATTATTACTGAAGGAATGGTTCACCTAAAAAAATGAAAACGTAAAGATTTTTCCCCCTCAGATCGTTAAAGATGTAAACAGGTTTTTCTTCATTGGAACAGTTTTGGCGAAATGTAGCATTGAATCACTTTCTCAGCAATGGATGCTCCGCAGTGAATGGGTGCCGTCAGAATGAGTCTAATGCCGATTAAAAACGGCACAATAATCCACATCACTCCAGTCCATCATTTAACGTCTTGTGGAATGAAAAGATGCATATCTGTAAGAAAGAAATCCATCATTAAGACTTTGGCCAGAAGCAATTGTTAGACATTTATAAAGTCCTTTTATGTATAATTTTGCCTCCAGTGAAAAATGCATAAAACTTCTCCCACATCTTTGATTAGATTGTTTTTTACTTGTAGACTATGCTTGATCTGCTTTTCTAATTTTTTTCCCTCATTAAAATTAGACCACTTTTTCACTGGAAACTCTGATTCTGACGGCACCCATTCACTTCAGTGGGTCCATTGCTGAGTTGGAGGTTCAATGCTGCATTTCTCCAAATCTATTGATGAACCAAACTTCTCTACATCTTGGATAATCTGAGGTTAAACTCTGCCTTTAAGAACCTCTTTCCACAGTGTTTCTCTTTTTATTAATATTAATATTGAGCCTGAAAGTCAATTAAATCAGGTCCATGCAACCATCTCCATTACAAATTGTGATTCCGGCCCTATTTTCTTGCTCAAAGATTGATTTTCACAAGTTTAATAGCTTTTAAAGCCCTGCACAAAGACTTTCTTTACAAGTGCTTTACTGTAAATGCAGCTGTGATTATTGTTATTATTTCTGTGTTGAAACTCTGAAAATGCTTGCATGGACCCTGGGTCGTTCTTTTTAAAGCCTTAAAATCCCTTTGTCTTCCAAACTGCCAAATTATTTTGGTTTCTTTCCGTTGTTACTCCACCTTCAAGCCTACATTTGTAAATGACAGCTATTTCTTTTGGGATGAAGTTCTTGTCTTTGTCCTCTCTCTCTCTCACTCACACACACACACACACACACACACACACACACACACACACACACACACTCATCTCTGCTCCTGCCCCTATAAAACAAACAGCTTGGAGCCCTGCAGCTGGTGATCACCTTGGCAACGGCAGATCGGAAAAGAAGCCGCTTGCTACTTTTTTTAAAGTCTGTCTTTGTGAAGGACCTGCAGCGCTGGAACTAGAGCACTTGAGCTCGCCGCTGCGCCGGCTGATGAATGCTTATTTCATTTAGCACGGGAAGAAATGCAAATGTGCCACTTTTGACGTCCCCCTCCCCCCTCCCGACCACTAAATCCTGTTCATATTACCGAACAACACAATTCACTTTATCTCTCAAACTGTTTTCCCTGAAATTGCAAGCTGATACAAATTAGGTTAATGAATTCGTCTCATTTATTTAGCGTCAAGACCTTTTTACCACGCTGTAGCCTGGTGTGTGGCATTAGCAGTTGTTGTTTTTGCTGCTTAACATCAACGAATGATTACAAATGTAATGTTATAGAGAACGTCCCACTCAGCAGGGCTTCATGTCGCGTTTGAAATATTATCTTGTTAGGCAGTTGTGGCAGCTCTTCAGAAAATCATTCTAGTTTAAGATTCAAGGTTCTGCGTTAAAGCAAACAAATGAGTTGGATAAAGAACAGATTTTTTTCTTTTATATTCTGAGTGGTGCTTGCCTATCCAGACTTGCTGCTGAAATGCTAGGGTTTTATGGGTGGTTGCCAGCATCTTCCTAAGGTGTTTTTAGTACCTCTAGACGGTTGCCAATTTGTTTTTAAGTAGTCTTTTTTTTACTTTTTGGTATTCTAGTGGTTGAATAGGTGTTGTCGGTGTTTCAAATATGTTTTTCTTATTTCTAGGATATGTTTGTTTTTAATTGCTAGGATATTTTTGGTGGTTTCTTAAAGTTCCCCCGATTATGAGTTATGAAAGGTTCATATTTTGGTTTTAAGCATCCCAAACAACAGATTGACATGCATTCAAGGTCAAAAAAAACACTTAGGTTTTCTTGTAATATGCATTTATTTTTATCTTATTCATTTCAGTGACTCCCAATCGATTCGCTCAACGATTCATTTCTCAACATAGTCTGACCTTTTTAGAAAAGTAAAGTGTCACTCTCCTCAAGACGCACAATTTGATCAATCTTTCATATTTGTATTGCTGTAACGCATTCATTGAACCGTTACTTGGTTTTCTGTAATGGAATTGCTTTTAGTAAATGCCACTAATTAAATAAATAAATTGCCTGTTTTCATCTTCACAGATTCCAGACCACCTCCGAGGAACACCACCTCTCAGTACCCCAGGTAAAACGCTTTCTCTTTACTCATGCTCACGCATGTTTGGTCCTACAGGTTACGGTGCACCAGTCACAGTACACTTCCAGCTGGTCTCGAATCTGTGTAACTGCAAGCATACCAGGGTTTTAAAGGAGAATTCAGCATAGACTAGACTAAAAACAAAAGGTTAACACCAGTTGTTGAATAGTTATTTAATCTCATGTAAGGGCCTGCAATAGCACGGTCAGCAATCCCAAGTGCCCCCTTTCATTTATATAGCGCTTTTAACAATACAGGTAGTATTACAGCACTTAACCGTATCAAACAGGATTGTAAGATTAAATGCTCCATTTTCAGTTAAAGGCATCAGTTCAGTTTAAATAGTATCTGTGGAATCGACGATAACCACTGGAAAATTAAGGCCGGTTTCACAAACGGGGCTTAGCTTAAGATAGGACTAAGCATTTGTTAAATTAGGACGGTTCTTGACCTTGCTTAAATATCTTATCGCCCACCCCTACTGTACACTTTCCTCTAAATAACACTCACTTTTTTACACTTATTTCTTTATGCAATAGACTGCTTTAAAGTATTGAACATGAAAAGCAACGTCCTTGTCACTTTCGATTACAATTCTAACTTGCTTGTCTGATATAGAGCAGCTCCAGATGTGTATCAATATCTATAACTCTATGTTGTACCGAACTGAAAAGATGGGTAACAGTGTTTTGGTGGGTCCTTAAAGTCTTCCTAAAGATTTATTTGTATCAGATGTAATGCCTAAAATGGTGCAAAAAACTGTTCTTGATTCCATTTCCAAATGTAAAACCTCTTGAGATTATAATTGTTGATTAGATTAACTATGATAAAATAGGACCACTGCATTTTTACAATCAAAACTTGGCGCATTTAATAAAAGGAAAAATGCCCCCCCCCTGTCAGTTAATATTTTTTATCTGTAATACGTCATATTTTTGTTCAGATCGATATGAAGCTAACATGCTTCCTAAATATCTAAACAGTTAAGATGGCACGGTATAGATCAATTTCGTCTAGACGTCAGTCACTCATAAGCTAATGAAACCTGATAGAATTACTCAAGAATTTTTCAAGCATAAATTTGATTTAAGCATAGGGAACATATTATATTAGCATTACAGTTACAGCATTGAATACTATTTAAAACCTGTAAACTTACATTTTACATTTTCTCTTTTTTTTTTTTTTCTTTTACCACAAGTGCAACTTATCTCGCGATATCAAACAATAGAGCATGTGTCCATTCAGAGGGGATGAAAAGACAAAAGTGATACTCAAAAGAGATAATGACGAGGTTTTTAGTTTTTAAATCAGAATTGTGAGAGAGAATCTTGGAATTGTGATATAGTCAGAATATAATTTTTATTTTTTATTTTTATTCCATTGTTTCATAGACTGCCACCACACAGGCTCCGCCCACACAAAACGTTACTGTTTTCTATGTTGTAGTATTATATTATGTATAATACTTTTGACTTATCTCTCTTTATTAAAAACAAAAACGGTTTAAATGCTGAAATGAAAAGCTGTATCTGCACTCTAAATCATGTTCACGGTTTCTTACGTTACTGTAGACATTACACAGCTCATACCCTAGTCATTTTATTTAAATCTTTTAATACCTTAAATTTGATTTGAATAATCCTGCAGACACCCTGGAATAATCTACCGATTGTTTTGTGATGTGACCGAGCAGACTCGGTTACCTTTCCTCTCCCGGTGTTAGCGGTCTTCCTGTGCAGGATGCGAGTTATTGATGTTCTTCCTGGGGGGGCCGGACTGAATTAGTTTCTCTGCGTGCTAAACAAATGTTCTCTTAAAGAGGTTTGCAGGGCTTAATGAGGCAGCACTAATGCGGTTGCGCTTCACCGTCTCTTGTGCGCAGGGGCCACTGGGGGCCGCACAGAGCCGCCATTGATTCTGGCTCCAGACCACTTCAGGGACTAATCAGCTTCTTTTGGTTCAACTTTTTAGGCTCGGCAGCCCATTGTGGCCCTGTGCCACCTTAGGTCAGTAGTTATTAGAGCAGAGTTTCTTTAACCGTCCAGGACGGAGCCGAATGAAACGCACAAGGAACCTGGAGGAGGGATTATGGATTCCTCAGGAAGATTGTGAGCTGCGTCAGTAATGAGGGATGATTCTTTAGAGAACGATAGATGTTTGGGTAGGTGAGCTGGTTTACGGTCGAGCGCAGGTTACAGCCGTGTTATTTGCGTTTGAGCCACTCCAGCTGAAATCTCGTTACTTGTACGGCAGCATTTTTGCGCTTTCAAATAAAAGATTAGGGTTTCTGTGCTCTTGGAAAACCAGGAGATATGATGGAATGGTAAAAATGTCAGATTAAGTCTCAAATAAGTGAATAAATGGAATATATTTGAAGACGCCATTTATTTCTCGAAGTCAAGCAGAATTTTCAGCATCATTACTCCAGTCTATAGTGTCACATGATCCTTCAGAAATCATTCTGATACACTGATTAGCTGCTCAAAAAACATTTCTGATTACTATGATTGTTAAACTGTTGTGCATCTTATTCTGATTTTTTTTTATTTTATTTTTAAAAGTAAACCTTTTGTGACATTACTGTCAATTTTTGAGAATTTGTGTCTTTGCTTAATATAACTTAAAAAATAATAATAAATCTAAAATCTATTCATCATTTATTTTTTAAAGTAGAAGTTTTTTTTCTTCTGTCTTTCCTCCCCTGTCCTCTCTACTAAAGCTTCCTGAAGACTTTCTCTCTCTCTCTCCCTCTCTCTGGCTTCTCCGAGTGTTTAAAGTGACTATTGTGTTTGCTGAAGCGAGTGCTCTGATCTCCACAGGTTCCAGCATGGATCTCAAGGTTGGGATCGGGCCATGCAGTCCCAGGGCGCCGCGTACCAGCAGAACCAGCAGAGAGGACGAGGAGGATGGAGACCCCCTCAAAACCAGCAGGACAGCGGCAGAGGAGGACAGCAGCAGGTCTGACCGCCTGCTCATTTCAGTGAAAATACGCAGATGTAAAATCTCATGCTCATGGAAATCTCTTGTCTTTCAGGGTTATGGACTGCCTCCTCAATCACGCTACGTCTGGAAGTGAACTCTCAGCCTGATGTGAAAGAAGGCTTCTTATTTTTTATTCCGAGCAAACATTGTCTTTTTGGGCTGTTAGTTTGTAAAGTTTTTTTTTTTCCTTGTTTTACTGACAAAATGTTCTTATGTACCAATTTTTAAGAATATGCCTGCAAAACAAAAATACACACAGGAGACAAGATGGCTGAGTTGTTTTTTTTTTGCGTTGTGTTTTATTAGGAGTTCATTAGCTACCCATTTTTATACAGATCTATTTATAAATTAATTCATAGTTAAGTTGTGACTTTTAATCTTTGAATAAATATTCATAGCTTATTTCTTAGCAATTATATGCAGATCGACATTTTAAGAGTATGTTTAAAGTGAGTCTTTAATTAATGGATTAAATGGTAATACAGTGGACTAAAACCTATAAAAATGACCATGAGTAAAAGTGCTATTTTTACAAATTTTTCGTTTTATTGTTGATCTCGTAGTCACGTTTTTTCTTTACATTCACTTTAAATAAGATTGAGCAAGGTAAATAATTTGGGAAACAAACTAATTCTTTCCTAAAGAAATCGTTTTCATAAACGGTAAATAAATCTTTAGCATCCTTGGTGGCTTTGCAGTTGAATTAAGAAAAACAAAACTTTCGAAGTGTTTGTAGAATTGTTTTGTATTTAAAACGCGCGTGTTTGCACGGTCACATGTAGTGAAGTTTCACTCAGAAAGTTTAACAATTGCGAAGAAACGGTAAAACACTGAAGGAAACGTTACATTTTAAAGCAGAAAAACTGAAATTGTTCAATTTTACAACCTCGGGGGAACTATTTTAGCAGTCTGATCATCTAGATTTTCTTTGGTTTTATCTTTTTATAATTGTCTATTTATCTGTTTCTATTAGGCCTATAATGCATAATCACTGCCAAGTTTGCTCTGTCAAACTTGGATAAAAAAAAATTAACCCCGTATTCAAGTGGTTTTTCATATTTGCAGCACTCATATTTATTTTGTTTCCTTTTAAACTTACAAAAGACTTCAAGAAAGCATTCTTTGTCCATTGTTAGATATGTACACAAAACATTTCTTCATCTACAGCTGGTATTTTACAAAGCAACGAAAAAGATGTCGTATTAATGGCATCACGCTAGCCTATTCTTCATCACACACACTCCTCCTCATCCGCGCCAAAGCTTTTCATTCAATAACGATTTAAAGTTACAATCCATACAATTCACGCGAGGGTCCGCGCATCAGACGAATGTTGTTGTTTTTAAAAAAAGGTTTAAAAAAGGTCTTTGAGGAAATTCAATTGTGGTTTTCATGGTCTGTGGTCGGCGGAAATATCACCACGTTCTGCCGTACAGCAGGTTGGCGCTCACCATGCCGCTGGTGTACTCGATGAGCGCGGCGTCAGTCTGAGAGAGGCTGTTCATCAGAGGAGGACTGGGCGACATTTCCTCCAGATCCTCGGCCGAAGCTAAAGTCTCGCTGCCCAGTACGCTCTGCACCTGCTGATGGACCGACGTCGGCGTGCAGGAGCCGTTCTGACACGGTTTACCGTCTTTAACCAGCACTGGCACCGCAACGCGCCGCGGCGACTGCTGCGCGCACAGGTTCCCGCTGTCCTGCTGCTGCTGCGACGCTTTATCCTTCGCCTGGCGTTTCATTTTATACCGGTGGTTCTGGAACCAGATCTTGACCTGGGTCGGGGTCAGGTGAATCATGCTGGCCAAATGTTCCCTCTCCGGCGCAGATAGGTACTTCTGCTGTTTGAAGCGGCGCTCGAGCTCGTACACCTGCGCCTGAGAGAAGAGCACGCGCCGTTTCCTCCGCGGCGCCGCGTGTAAAGTCACCATAGATTTACTTGCATCCATCCCCGGTAATGTTCCCATGTTCATGCCCGCCGAGGGACCCATAAACCTAGAGACTTGAAAGAGCAAGCAAATTAAAATTAACATCGACGCGTAGTTTCAAAACCTTTTGCAAATGTTTTGAAGCCTAACCGCGAATTTGTAAATAAAGCTTTTTTACAAGAAAATACTATAGGCTATATATATTTTTCACCCAACATTTTACGTTGATTTTAATGTGTTCTTGCCGTTTATTTGTGTAATTTACTAACACCGAGTAAAGAGTGTTTTTGGTTTTTTTTTTCCCATTTCATTTGGTATGAAATAAAAATGTATTTCATTTAATATAAATTGAAATAAATACACATTTTACTGCATATATAGCCTATACTATATTATTTCTGTTTTACAGAAAAAGTGTACTACAAAACGTTAACAGAATATGCCAGGCCTATTATAGTCTATGGCATCGAATAAAGATTAAAGAAAAAATCCAAAGCCGAAAAGAGAAAACAATTAAATTGAAATCATGTAAAAAATGGTGTAGGGTTTATTTTGAAACAGTTTTCACTTAGAAATTGCAATAAATTTCTCAAATTGGCTAGTGAAAGTAATATTAAATTACGCACACAATTGAATTAAGTGTCGCAAAAATTACATATACCTTACATTCTTGTGATGCAGGCTACTGAAATGTTTTGAGTAACCTCATCTTTATTCTTTATCATTTTCTTTCTATCTAGGCCCGTTTGTTTAGATTAATATTTCGTGTTTATATTAAATGCGCATGTTTCTGACGTGCAGTGGACTTGAATTAGGCAATTTATGCTGTTTATTCTAAAGAAACAAATACAGAACAACTTCTATAAGCCTCTGTAATATGACAGCTTGACAGCGTGTAAACAAACGGCTAATTGATTTCCTTTAAAAACCAGAGAATCCTATGCTGTTCTAAACTGCGTTGATAACGCGACACTTTTAGATGGATCGTGATCCGTCGATGCACGCGGGATGATTCTGCTGATCGGACTCACTTGTTGGGTATCTGGGCTCCGGGTTGGAGCCGTACCAAGCCGTGGCCGTGGCGCCGTTCCTCATGGTCTCCTGATAGGACGGCAGGTCTCCCATGGTGCCGATAGTCCCGTTGCAGTATCCTCCCATGGCGCTGTGCGAGAACTGCGAGTGCGGCATGTGGTAGCTGTTGTGGCTCATGCTGTGCTGCTGCAGGTTCGCCTGAGACACCTGAGTCTGTCTGTAAAGAGGAGACGCCAGGCTCGCGCTGCTCTCCATGGCTGCAAACTTCTTGAAGGTCTCCTCGATCGGGCTCAAAATGTCGCTCACTGAGAAAGGCGTTGAGTGTTTGGGGCTCAAGGACATGGTTCAGCCCGCGAGCGAGTTTGCCGAAGCTGCCACAAGCCCGTGGATGCGCGCGCTGCAGCCAGACGCCAAGTGTCCGCCGTGCGTAACCGCGTTCTCCGAGGTCCGAGTGTGCGTCCTGGTGAAAGAGGCGAGTCCTGGACGCTCTTATTTCTGCCTTATTCCCGTCAGACTGCGGGTTTACGACGAGCACGGGGGGCGGAGCGACGAGCCAAACGAGCCATTGACATCCTAGTAATTGAAGAAAATACTCACGGAGTAAAAGATACGTAAAGAATGCCATCAGAACGGCTCCGTTTGCAAATTCGTATCATTTTGAGCTTCTAAGTGGCGTCAGCTTTTTTTTACATCAATCTATCTAAGCTTTCGCATTATGATAAGTGGCGAATTCTCCTCCAAACGTCGGAGATTTCCTTTTATACGAACTTGACACGCAGTCAGTCAGAATCAGACGCTCACAATTTTACTTGCGATGATAGCTTATGCTGAAATCACAAAGATTACATTTATTTGGTTTGAAATTACGGCACCGAACTGGAGCTGTAATTCAGACTGTTCTTATAGTGTTTTAATTTATGCACAATCATTATAACATTCTCATAACACATACATGTGTGTTCACGCGTATTTATTTATTTTTAATTTTTTTTTACAAGATCAAGCAGCAGCAGCAAATTTATTGAGATTGGGATTTTCAGTATGCAAATTGAGGACCCTTTAACCCTGTAGAATTTGAAGTCAGAGGGCATGGCCAACAGCCACAAAACACAGCCGTGTGTGTCCAGCTCCACAGTGCGCCGAGAGCAACCTGCAACTAAAAAAGCGAAGAGAAAAACTTTCTAAACAGTGAGCATAACGCCTGCATCCATTGCCTTGGATTTCTCAGGAGTCAAAGGCACGGGTTCCAAACGAAAGCTCACAAATACAGCAGGTAATCAATCAGTATGTGCTCGTTTATAACTGTATGGTGGACATAAGTAATAAAAACACGAAGCATGTTTTACTGCAGCAGTGGCGCAGAATTTCGTTTTTTTTTTCAATTCCTTCATGATCATTTAAATAAACCCGATCACCTGTTTTTGTTTGATAAGGTCTTAACATCGGCACGTTTTGTGATTCAAATTAATCCACGTGGAAGAGTATTAAGCGGTTTTGTTTAGTTTAGTTTTTTGTAAACGAACGAATATTTCCTATGTTTATTTGGCCGTGTAATCTATGTTAAACGCGCACAATTAAAGACATGAGATTCAGAAAAGCTGGTGTTCTATATTTATTCATAATTGATTATATTTATTCGCAGCTCCTGCAACGATGTAAATAAATAACTCTGGTTACATCTACATTTTTAAACGCACTCTAACCTGAAAGGACTGCACTTTAGGTGCGTTTGACGTCAGAAATATTCGTGCAATTTAACAGGCCTTCCAAAATAACGAATAACGGTTTTAATCGTTTGCGTAAAAATAGGACTCGCAGGGATTTACTGCAAATTAGTCCATTTCTGTTACAGCTGGACAGTAGCCTTAATATTTTAAAAAGATGTAAACCAAGACTTTTATCTCAAAAACACCTTTATTTTCTGCGCTTAATTAAATCGTAAATCGGTTGTTAAACATTTGTAGCTGAGAGTCCAAGTCGTATAGCAGAGAACAACGAATTCTCTTTGTTAAATCGCCTTTATTTCATCCTCCAGAGGCTTGTGCGCGGTGGATCTCCAGGTGTACATGTGGCACCGTGGCGCTCTTGAGGACGCATTCCAGCCTGTGATGAGGTGAAAGGTCCAACGCAAGTGACAGAGCACTTAAACAGCCTTTCTTCTGCTGCCTCCCGCAATTAATGTTATTGAAGGACTGAAATGATGCTAATAGTTAGACAGAAAGCCTGTGGCAGTCTGAAAACCCATTTTGCCGTTGCATTTGAATAGAATCGCGTTTATAAAAATGTGTAAGTTAAGGAGAATTCCCCGCAGTGATTTCATATGAGGTAAGGTCTGAATGAATGTTAATAAATCATTAGCCTTTGGAAGTGTTTTAATGCCTCTAACATATTTGTTTGAGCTGTGAAGACTCGAACCGAGCTGTAGGCCTGTAGCTCAGTGCTTTCAATCGATTTGATCCTAATGCATTCTAAAAAGACAAAATATGGTGCATTATTTCCAGACGACTATTCGTCGTCGTTTACGTTAACATGTTTGTTATTTTATAATAATAAAGTTGGAGTGCGTGCATGCTTTTAAAAAGAAATCTAACGAAATTAAAATGGGACACAATCTCTTCAAACGAATATTTTCTACTATTTTTCTTGAAGTGATGGGAAACAAAATGCCACTGGAGGACTTGTGTCTCATCGCTATGATGCAGTTTGGAAAAGAAGAAAGTTTTCTATTTCTAAAATGTATTTATTTCTTTATTTATACGAATAGTTTAATTTTCATTTCTTTGTCGCTAACAAAACTACAGAAGTTGTTTACATTAAATGTAGGTCACATTCAGAAAGGACGATGAAAGTCCGTAAAACCTTTATAAGTTGGCTAAATCTGAATTTATACTCTTATTAATGATTTCTTGCTGCAGAGCTCCACAAACACCTCATGTTTATGGAGTAAATTATTATTCATGTGAAATCGATACATGTCATAGACTCATATATAGAATTATATCTTTATCTTTATATCTTATATCTTTATTATAGCTTTAATATGTACAATTTGTACAAAGCTTTATAAATAAAGTTGGCTTAAAGTCAACAACAACAAAAAAATAATTTCTTGAGTAACGTTTTTAAAGATGTATCTCGATATCGCCAATATGATCTTTAATAAAGGGGTTGATAGTTTTTATGAGACACGCACAATATCGGCTGAAACGTGTAAACCACTGACACCGTGACAAATTACCAAATAGATTTAAAAGA
Source organism: Enteromius trimaculatus (assembly GCA_032361065.1). Classification (NCBI taxonomy): domain Eukaryota; kingdom Metazoa; phylum Chordata; class Actinopteri; order Cypriniformes; family Cyprinidae; genus Enteromius; species Enteromius trimaculatus. Next base: position 3,060,680 of record JAUMHP010000030.1, read on the forward strand.
CTTGCTATAGGCTATTTAGATTTAGATTTAAATCATGCTTAAATTAACACATAATGTGTTGATTTTGATTAATTCTATAGCATTCAGTCAAGGAAAATTGTGATTTCAGCTTCTGTCACGTGAATTAAACATGAAGCAACATTAAACCGTAAAGCCACATATCGACATTTTCCAGGGTTTCATATAAAATGAAATTGTATTAAATTAAATATATTACTGTGATTGTGGTTATAAATTTAAATGTGGTAAGTGTGGTACATTTTTCATTTCTCCCACACTGTAGCCAATATAATGTGTTGTACAAGTAAAATAATTGTATAATATCAACGTAAATTGCGCTATTAGACTGTTGTGCAATTTTGGTGTGTATATATATATATTATTATTATTATCTCCCAAAAACAAATATGCCTCTAAATAGACATTTTAACACAACTTGGAGTAAAAGCTTTAAAAATCTTACACAAGTAAATCTCAGAAAATAAATTTAAGCAGCAATATCCTATTATACATATATATACACATACATATGATGCATATGATACCTTAAAAATGAATTTCTGTAAACATTCTTCCCTGTCCAAATATATCAGAAACAAAACGTAGGGATTTTAGGCCATGTTCTCTGTTGAATTCACATCTGACCTCTAATCTCCTCCCCCTCTTCAGCTGAGCTTTCCATCAGTTCTTTCTCACATACCTACCCACCTTCTCTCCCTCTCTTTGTCCTTCCTCTTCCCTCTTTACCTAAAGCAGCAAATCTCTCAGGCTCTCTCTCTTTCTCTCTCTCTCTGGGGTTTAAATGAGATGAGAAGGCCAGGCAGCTGAGCTCCTGCAGCATTTGAAGAGGCGACCCACTTTGCCCACTTTAAAGACTCGGTTAAGACCACCTGGCATCCCCACAGCTGACCCACATCACCTCATTAATAATTATAATCATCTTAATAATGTTATTATTATTTCAGTTTTCTGTTCAGGTTGTTTTGTTTGGTTCAATATACAGTATTTATGTTTTGGCAATATTATATGCTAATAAATGATAAAGTAGGCTACATGGAGATAATATTATTACTTATTACTTTCTGTCAACAGTTGCCTCATTATTTAGACTTCTAGTAACATTACTTTTTCTTCAAACCGTCTATCTTCCACATATAATTCCTCTAGAAGGTTACTAACATATTATTTGACCCAAGCCCACATTGGCTCACAGTTAGGAGTTATTACAAACACATTTAATAGGGACTGATAGAAGTAGAAATGTATTAATGTCATTAATCATCACGTGCAGCTTAAAGCTAATTGTAATTTCTGTTACCCATATACGATTATATTTCATCATGGATTTGATCAAATCACAGACGTTTGTAAGAATCTGTTTAGTTTTCCCAAAAAGATTTAGAATTATAGTAATATAATGTAGCACATGATGATCAGAGAAATTTGGGCGGGATAACAACTTACACAAGAGTTTTTCCTGACAAAATATATAATGCAATATTTTTACCAGCCGAGTGTACGTTTTTCCATGTTCCAAGCTTGCCTGCTGCTCTCGGGACATTAGATGCATGTGAGAGTCAATTATGAAAATAAATCTAGAAATTATTTGATATTTGATAATTGTTTTAAATCTGCTGTAACCCAGGTGTTTTATGCATGGTAACTGTAATATTATTACTGAAATCTTATTAGTAATTAGTTCCTGCAAAAAGGTAGTATAACAGTAGCCAGTTAGGCCTAACTACTGCCCAGCATAGATAGATATCAGATTTTTTGTGTCAGTTTTTGCTGTAAATGGAAGTTTTATGCCTATTTATGCGTCTATGTCAACACTCCAACTCAGTGAAGGACGTCAGGACGAGCTGACGTTTCCTTCTTCCTTGATATTCGCTGAAGTAAGCAGATGTTTTGTGAAGATGTTTGTCTACAGAAGAGCCCTCAAGAAAGCTCAGAGCGCTCAGGTACATCCACACACAACCAAATGACATCTGACTTTACGTGGAGACGTTCAGGTTCAGCAAGCACGAGCACACAAAAAGAAGTTCTGGATCAGCAGAACTGCCATCACTTCAAAACACATGACTCACTGCCAGAACATCTGGTGCCAGATCTGACTTTACACAGTTCTTAAAATAACCTTTTTTCTTAGTGTGAATAATATTTTAATATTTCTGTGCAATGGAAAGGTTCGATGGTTTCATGTGATTAAACAGCAACTAACAGCACCGGTTTTAAGACCGCGAGCGGATTTTCTGGATGTAGTAAAGTGATTAAAATGATTTAATGTTTCAAAGATTTCCTTCTTCTTTTGGATCACTGTGGAAACAAAACTGATCAGTGTCTCCTGTTTTAGAATATCGCCACCTCCAGGCCAGAGAGAATGTTCAGTCTTCCATTCGCTTTCAAGGCAGCTTTATATATTGTTTTCAGTGACATACAAGAGACATGTTCTGGAACGGAAATACACGCAAAAGAGTATTTCGTCTGAAATAAAAAAGTGTTTTGCGAAATTCAGGTGTTATTGATGCAGCAATGGATTTGACCGGTAAATGAGCAATCAATTGAGCGGTTGTTTGTGAGGCCAGTGTAAAAATGATCAAGATTAAAAACATGTCTTCCTTAAGGCAAGACACTACAGGCAAAAACATCATTGGCATTGCAGTGGGCAATTTTGAGATTGTGGGCTAGTTTAGTCCCTCAAAATGTGTTCTTTCGAAATACTATAAGGAAAATGTAAAAAAAAAAATACATTAAAATGATTATTTTATAACATTTTGTTTACTTGTGACCATAGCTTTCTTCCCGTATTTAAATCTTCAAATGCCGTTTTCTCAAAATGAGCTTTTTGTCATTTTCCGGTACCAACATCATAGCCTATGTTGTACCTATGTACACCAAACTTTCCAGTAATACTCTCTCTAAAGATATTTACAGAGGGATTTCTTAATAAATCATTCCTGGCCTGAGTTATGGGACATTTTAAAGAAAAATAGGGCAAAAATCGCCATTTTTAAGCCTATGGATGGTATATTTTGATTTAGGTAATGAAAGCTGATATCCTACAATGTGTATAAACAAAATGAAAAAAATAAATTTGCACCTGGCTTTATTCAGATATATGTACCGGAAATGTATGCAAATTTTCGCATATTTAATGAGATAGTGCCTCTTTTGCATACTTAAAAAAAAAAAAAAAAAATTAAAACAAAAACTTGCAATACATTTTTTTCTTCTATTCATGTGAGTAATCAACTGGTAAAGTTTCATGATCCTATTTGTAAGTTAAAAATTTTACCCTATTCACCTGTAGTCTTTTTGTCTCGCCTTAAAGAAGTCAACTGAGTCAGGATCAGTTTTGAGATATCATGAACCTTAAATTCTAAAATTCTGCTACTTTGCGTACTTCAGCCTGTACAGTAAAGAGCATCAGGACTGATTCTCTTTACTCACTAGAGAACGTTTAATCGTGAAAAGGTCGATTGGCCTTTATTACCAACAGCAAGGGCAGTCCACTATCAGGTCTATCTTTTGAATGTATTCTGGGTTGTACCTGCACAATTTAAAAAATAATAATAATAATAAAGTTTTGCGTGATCGAAGACATTTTGCATAAGTTTATGCAATACATAGTCGTGGCATATTTGAAGTTTATTTTCCTGTTAGCCAGAGCTGACCTAAAACTAATTAAGTCTAGTCTGAATTACAGCTGGCAGTTTCTGTATTTTTAGTGTTTGCTCATTATAACATCTAGGCCAGAGCCACGAATAACTGCAGAGCAGCGTTTCTCGTGTAAGTCATTATAAAATACAATGCTGCCACCAAGTGGTCATTGAGGAGAATGCAGTGCGCGTGCGCTGCGTAATGGGCACGTTTATCATCTCGTTAGTTCGTCATTATAGGGCAGTAGTGACCTCAGTTTCTTGGGTTATCACTTTTCTTTTCTTTTCTCTCTGGCACCACAAAACCCATGTAAGGTACTTGATCTCAGCAAAAAAAAAAAAAAAAAAAAAAAAAAATCTATTCCTAGTGTCTTTTATTGTATCCCATTATTTGTGTAGGTCTATATGTAAACAGGAAGATTATTTGTGAAACAGCTTAAATCCAAAACACAGCCTCCAGAAAACATGCGGAAAACTACAGTTACTTTTAATGTGGTTAGGAAAAAATGCCTCCTAAAAACGATTGTGAGGTCTATCTTAATAAAAAATAAAGAAAAATATTTTGGTTAGATTACTCTGGCAATATGGCGACGGGAAGATAATCCTACATTTGAATAATTATCTACGGAATATTGTTCTATTATTATTTTGTTGTTGTAATTTTCAGTTATATATTTAAAAAATCTTTTAAAAGATTTGCAAATATTTTTGTCGCAAATCAACTGTTGCAGAAATAGAGCAAATTTTATCCTAAAATAACGGCGCGAGGATGGGAGTGGTCATTTACACACACACACTTTTGCAAAAAAGAAAAGAAGATTTTTTTTTTTTAAATAAAAGTTTATTAAAGGTTAGACAAAATAATTTCAGTATTCAAATAAAAACAACAACACATGAAAATGCTACGAAACAAGTACATTTTTAACGTTGTCAAATTGTCAGTAATCTACTTATATAATCTTGCTAAGTTTAACGAAAAATAAGACATTTGACCAGTATTAATTACATTTCCTCATCAATACACTGTAAATCATAAATATATCTACAAATAGCACTTTTACGAGATGCTAATGTCCCAGGTTGTAAGAATTACAGTTTTATCAAAAATAAAATTAACCAAGACTGGAAAGAAAACCCATATAAAACACATTTAAAAATAGATATGTCCACACTGTAGAAATACAGTCTAATTAGTAAAGCGAAAGTTCAAGTTAAAAACTCTCCATAAGACGCTCTTCACCAGGACCAAGGCTGCATGAGGCCCGGATGACTGACAGACGTCAGATGTGTCATGACGCTGGAGCAGATGTTGTGACTGTGTTGAATGTGCTTGTTAAAGGCACTATATGCCGCTGCTGGAACAGTAGTAGTGATGTCCGTAGGACTTAGGACATTGCAAGGTCTTCCATCCCTCACGAGAACGGGGATAGAAACCCGGCGCGGAGAGAGCAGATAAGGGTCCATTCCTTTCTCTGCCCGGGCTCTTTTCACTTTGTACCGATGGTTTTGGAACCAAATCTTCACTTGCGTTGGCGTTAACTGTAAGAGTTTAGCTAGATGTTCTCTCTCAGGCGCGGATAAGTATCTCTGTTGCCGAAAGCGTCTCTCCAGTTCAAACGTCTGCGTCTTTGAAAACAGGATTCTCCTTTTGCGCTTTTTCCCCGAGTCCTCTAAACTCTCTCTGTCCCGGTCGACAGACTCATCCGTGGACAGTTCTGGAGTTAAATCCTCTGGAGATGCGGATGGTACTGCTGAAAATACATAACTATTATTTTAGTTTTATAGTTATAAGTTGTAAAAGGTATATATATGCAGTAGTCAACATTTAAAGTGGATCAAAACCTTTTTATCAAATGTGTCCTAAAACCAAAAACCAAAATGCTTTGTCTTTGATTCACTTTTTTGATCTATCTATCTATCTATCTATCTATCTATCTATCTATCTATCTATCTATCTATCTATCTATCTATCTGTTATTAATGTAG
>JAUMHP010000030.1:3066424-3080416 GCA_032361065.1 Enteromius trimaculatus
ATAAACGCATGAATTAACATTTCTGCATTTGAGGTTGAGAGCATAGGACGCAATTTAGATATGTTCTTGAGATGGAACAATGCAGTTTTACAGATACTAGAAACATGGCTTTCAAATGAAAAGTGGCAATCAAGCATATATATTACATAAACAAAGTTTATTATATTTAAAAATGACATTCATAAGCTTCTTATACTATATGTATATATAGTGCTAGTATATTGGAATTTTGTTCTCTTTGAATAGTTGGATGCATCAGCTTCAAAGAGCATTTATTATTTGCAAATGTTGCAATGTATGCGATACTCCAATTTTGCACATAAGTGAAATTCGCAACTTTGGATGGAAACCCGGCTATAGATACACAGTAGTCAACATTCGAAGTGTATCAAAACGTTTCATCAAAGTTGTCCTAAGACAAAAATAGGTATTGTTTTTGATTTTAGGACAACTTGGATGAAAGGTTTTGCTCCACTTCGAATGTTGACTACTGTATACTGAGCAATAATAGTTCTTCATTTTAGTGAACACTGAATTCATGTACGAGCGTCTGGAGGGATACTGTTGTAGCAATTATGGCGAGATCTTCACTTGGAAAGCTTCTGGTCTCTGTGGATGTTCTCTTGCTGAGTGAGCAGATGATACTCTGCTCAGGGTTATATCTTAAGGCAGTGTCTCAGTAGCCGACTCAGGCTTGATTTTGGTCAGGCATTTTACAGCTACAGGCAGTTTCTGCTGAAATCTCATTCCATTTGTCGGCGCTCTGTCACGCTCTCTAACTAAGAATGGTAGTGAGTGTCAGACTAAATGGCAGTTCCTGACGTTTCTCTCTGACAGGAATGCACCACATTTGACGTCAAAGACAAAAGAATAGTTTAACATTGGCTGTAAAACAGTTTTTAATTTGTTTGTTCGTTCATTTGTCCATTTCTTTTTCTTTTTTTGTTTTTGTTTTAAGTCTTGTATTGCTTTTGTTCCTCATTTCTTCTAGCAATTATGGCAAGATCTGGTATTTATAAGTCCCTTTGGCTAAAAGCATCTACAAAGTGCATAAATGTCAATGTCAATATATTGTGCATCCCTAGTAATAAATATCCACTATTGTGTAGTGATGGTGTTCCTGTGTGATGAAGGTCTGCTCTGCTCTTCTCTCTCAGAGCTCTGTTGGAGCAGGTGGATCACTGGCAGAGTTTTCTGGCTTTGGTGAATATGATCATGTTTTGCACGGGCATCCCTGGTCACTACCCTGTCAACGAGACCACCAGCTCTCTCACACTCACCTTCTGGTACACACTACAGGTGAGCAGCTGACATCTTAAACATGTCTTAACACAGAGTAGACTGATCTTAAACTGACTGAAACAGACCTGAAAGGTTTTAATCTTTCTCCAGCAGTGATGGGGAGTCTCTGTGAGAGACATTGAACTGTATCTGAATACACACCTGTTCTGTGTGTTTACTGCAGTGTGTGTCACGTGTTGAATATTCAGGACTGTCCTTTGCTTGTGTCCTTGAGCAGTTGAATATTTTATGTGTGTGTGGTTTTTTTTTGTGTTTTTTTTGCTGCTGCTGCTTCTGCTGTACGGAATAGAAAGCTATTGGATTACGGGCACTAAAATTGTTTCATCACACATTGTATTCATAATTTACCATTTATAAAGTTGTTGATTCGTATTTGCATTATGTGGAAGACATTTAAAAGAAATAGAATTTAAACTTTTATTTTAACTTTAAAAGACAAGTAAACATATCAGTAATTTCAGGTCCATATAACAATAATATTCAGGTACAGAAATACTACAGAAACTGTATCTATGGAATTTAATAATAATATTAATAATAAATAACCCAGTTAAACCCTTAAAGACCTAGAGCATTTTTGGGCCGCCTGGCACACCTGCATTTTCTTTGTTTACAAAAATACAAACAGTGCAAATGATTCAAAATGATTCAAAAACTACACACAAAATGAGTGAGAATTATACAGCATGTATCTGCATCAGAATGATCGCCTCACGACGCGAAAAGCTAAACTCCAGTGCTTTAGCAGATGTGCACTGCTGTTTCATTCTTGTTTTTGGTTTGTTTGATGTCAAAATATGTTGTTGTCTGTTATTCTGGGTTTTTTCAGAGAGTGCTGTCATGTTATTTTGTGTTCGTTTGCAAGCACGCACGATACACTTTACTTTCACTTTGTACTCATGCACATTTCCATTGAAAACCCCTCAACGGTGTTTCAAAAGGCCAAAACCTATGTTTATTGGTTGAATGCAAGACAGTTTGCACCAATCTGTGCACAAGCGTGGGACTAAGCATCAGTAATCGTTCCTGTTTGGCTCAGAGGAGCGAAATGCATTGGATTTCTCTGACGAATCAATTTTGTCAAAATGCAGTGACGTAATCTGTCCGCTAAGGAGCCCTTGAATATCCAAATGAGACACATGAAATGTCTCACATGAGAATCTCCGCTTTGTGCCACTTTTTAAAGCAATCAGATAGGATGAGCGGTTTAAAAGTTATTAAACATTTAAGAACAATAGCTATTTTTAGCGGTTATTGAGGGTTAATATATAATTAAACATTAGTGACAGACAGCAGCAGGTGTATTTAGATTCCTGTCTCTTTAAGAGCTCATGCAAAATTCTGAAAATTAAAATTATTATTGCAAAATTGTTACTTTGTGCCTTTACTGTTATAGGTGTGGTTTATAGGTGTATTCTTTAATATTGATTTTTAAAACTATATCTTTATCGTTATCTTTATAGTTATCGTCCATGGTGTGAACGTGGCTTTACACAGAGTTTTGTTTTTGTGTATGTTTATATATTGAGTGTAGTGTATATTTGTTGATGTTTGCCTGTGTGTTTCAGGATGACATCATGTCGTTTGAGGCAGAGAAGCAGGCCATTTATCTGCAGGTCTACAGGCCAGTGTATTTCCAGCTTGTAGATGTTCTGCTGCACAAAGCGCAGTTCCCTACGGACGAGGAGTATGCTTCCTGGTCATCAGATGAAAAGGAGCAGTTCAGGATCTACAGGTCTGTCTGTGTGTGTGCGATTCACATTCTCATGGGCCTGTTGTAACACTTTCTTCTACACTCAGCAGTGTTATGCTGAATTTGCTGAAGCGGCACAGCAAGAGTTGCTGTTTTTGTTAGGAATAAGAAAAAACAAACTGTAAATATTGAAATGTTATGTTTGTAATCTTAAATTGAATACTATACATTTAATATTAATCTATTTAATTTAAAGTAAAATGTTAATAATTATTTATTAGGTTCTGGGTGTGGATTAAAGAAATAAAACTGATAAAAATATAAAGGAGTAAACGGTTGATAATATGTTGCATTTCTGTTTGATTCTTTTAGGGTGGATATATCAGACACACTGATGTACGTCTACGAGATGCTCGGAGCTGAATTACTCAGTAACCTTTATGACAAACTGGGACGACTCCTCACCAATACAGAGCAAACAACAACGTGGCAGGTCAGAAATCAATTAAGTCTTCAGTTTTCAGTGGTTTTGTTGGTCATTTAACATTTGAAGCAAAAGGGCAAACTTTTGAGGCAAGGGCTACATGATTGAAAAAACCAAAATGACATTAATGACTAGCAATTAATTATGATTATCTCTAAGACGTCTATTAAATAAATACACAGTGTTTCATAGTGAAGGGTGGCACTCTGTTCATCTACACTTGAGCAGCTCATGAATTGTTTTTTTCAGCATCTCAGAACAAATTGGTTTGCAGTAAATATTCTTCCACACAAAATCCTCTCTGCTTCTGCAATAACTCGTTAACAGAAGTGTTTATATATTGGCTGTTGTAAGCAAAATAGCTTTAATGGCTTCCTGCAGTCGTTGGACAAATAAATTCTTATTGGTTAAACAATGAAAATGAAATATTAATAGATTAATATAAATATAAATATATGAATATATTTATTTTGAGTGGGTTTTTTTTCTAAATTGTTTATTTAATTCTCATTTTAAGCAAAAAATATTTATAAAACTATATACAAACATTATTATTAATTTAAAATGTATATTTATGTAATTATATAATTTATAATGTTATTAAATCTGTTAATTCATTAATACTGTAATTATTTAAATATTATTATAAATAGTTTTAATGTAAATAATATTTATTTCTTAAATTCCTGTTTGTTTTATATTACTGTGAAATATGTAAGAAATATATTTACATGATGAATTCAGCAAATTGTATATATTTGCTTAAAATCTTTGTATAAAATCTCCAAATTGTAGCAGAACTACAATCAAACTGCAAAAATTATAATTATATTATATATTACTAGTTATATTATTATAATTATATTAATAAATGCATATTTTTGAAGTTGATTGAATTTCAGTTAAATTATGAATTAAGAAAATACAATATTAATATATATATATATATTATAAATAATTAGCATTTTTATCAGGAAAAAATACTGTTAGGATTTTGTTTTTGCCAAATCTTGCATACCTGCATTGTGCTTTTTAACAGGAATTTGTCCTCTTTTGTTTATTCCAGCATACGGAAGCACTGTTGTATGGATTCCAGTCCATCGCCGAAACGATAGATGTGAATTATTCCGATGTCATCCCAGGACTCATCGGTCTCATTCCAAGAATCAACATAAACAACGTCCAGCTGGCTGACACGGTCATGTTCACAATCGGTGTGTGCTCTTATACTGGTGCTCCTATATCATTAAAAACACTAATTTTTGTGTGTTAGGAAATGTTCATTTGTCATCTCAAACAATTTGGACTGTTTTGACATGCTCTAGTCCAGGCCAGACAATTACACACAATTACTTTCCTACTCAGATACCCACCTTTGTGTTCCAGCCCGATATTTACCAATTACGTCTCTCCCTGTAGGAGCGTTGGCAGAGTGGTTGGCGGATCATCCGGTGATGTTGAGCAGTGTTCTGCCCCTGGTTTTGCAGGCGTTGGGCAATCCGGACCTGTCTGTTTCCAGCATCTCCACGCTAAAGAAAATCTGCAGAGAGTGCAAATACGATCTGCCCCCGTATGCCACCAATATAGTCGCTGTTTCACAGGTATTACACACTCTCACACAATGATAATACTGACACTTTTGGGACAAGTTTACAGTTTTTCACCTGTGAATGTCTTGTCTGTTTCCTTTTTTTTTCCAGGAAGTGCTTATTAAACAGATCCATAAGGTGAGTTTGTATTATGAATAAAACCCATATAATTTCACTTAAACAAAGTCAATTGTATAAAGCTGTATATGGTGATAGTTTTGTTTACGAAATAAATTCATCTTAAATCACCTGATTAGGTGTTGCATACTCTTTTCCTTTCTGTTAAAATCTAAATGAAACAAGAAGACAATTATATACTGTATACTCTCGTTATACATTGATTTGTGCAACTCATAGGTACACATTACACATATATATATTTAATTGCCTCTGAACATAATTTTTGTAATACAAATATTACACTTATGCAGTGAAATCTTATTAGTCTGAAATTACGTTCAGCTCAATTGTGATCAAATTTTGGGTAACAATAAGTTTTAATTGTTTTTAATATTATAAGAATAGCCTCGAGGTCTCAAATTTTATTATGAAAAGACATAATAGCAGTCTAATGTGATTATTTGCTTATAATCACAAGTTTTTTTCTGTATGAATTTGTTATTACATTTTTGTTTAAGTCATAGAAAGGGTTTTTAAGATCAAACAGTTATACAATTATACGGTTATGATTATACAGTTAGCGTTGCATAATTATTTATTAAACATCAAATATGTTCTGTTAGGCTGTGATTTTAATTAATTTTTTTTTTTTGGCACTTTGCATGGCATTTTTCAGTGAGGGTAAAAACTAAGCTGGAAATGCATCTCGCCTAGTTATGACACCATTAAATCTGTTCATCTTTTTTTCTCTCTAGACGAGTCAGTGTATGTGGCTGATGCAGGCTCTGGGTTTTCTTTTGTCCGCGCTGCCGGTGGAGGAGATCCTGAGGAACCTTCACTCTCTGATCACTCCGTACATCCAACAACTGGAGAAACTAGCAGAGGAGACGGTGAGACATTATACCCCTCGACTAACATCCTCTCCGGCTTGTAGGTTTGTTTATCTGTGTGTTGGTTTGGCCCGGGTTACGTGTGAACAGACCCTGCATCTGCGTGAGGGTGTTAAAGGATGGAACATTTCTCAGCAGGAACAGATTGCCATTACTCGGGGCGCTGGAAGAGTTAACCGCAGGAGAAATCGGCTTAATGTTACTGAGAGCCCTGCGTGGATTCATATTAAGTAACTGACATTTCAAACACAATATGGGCAGATATTTGATCTATTTTTGTTTCACAAATGGATGTCGTGCCAAAAAAAAGGCTTAAGCAGGATCAATAGAAAAACGGATGAAACCGCAGATCAGTGAACTGAAACTATTTTTAAATGCATCACATTCAAACATTCACTCCTTTGCTGTTAAAACATAGTGTGTGCTAAGTTGTCAAGAGCAAGATTCTTTGTTAGTGATGCACTGAAATGTCTTCAGTTGAAAATATTTAGCCTGAAACAAAGTTTAATTAGCACTTTTCCTAAGGCACAATTTGACTGTTAGGGATGCACCAAATACTCAGTATTGATATCGGCTCCGATACTGCCATTTTTTCTCAGATCAGGTATTGGTCAGATGAGAGCCAAAGCTGATGTTCTGCATATACTTTTTTGTGTTATTTTTATATTTCATAAAAGACAAAACAACTGATAAAACAGCTTAAAGTTGTGCACTCACATCTCAGTGTTCTGAAGACCTTCCGTAGTTTCATGTAAGGTACAGATGAATATTTAAATCATTAAGTTTCAGTTCACATAAACTCTTCTTTAAGTTGCGGCTGTCTGTCATCCTCCATTCAGCATTCAAACTGTGTTGGGTTCAGTTACGACAGTCAAAATGATGAAACCTTTTCTTTATTTTACCCAATTTAATTCTACACTTACATTTGTTCCCCACTAAATAATAGAATTTCACTAAATGGTTATGTTTTTCTTTTAATTATGCGCACTAGCCACTTTTTCTAGAATAACTTTTGCTTATAAAATTATTTTTGTCTTACATTATGATTATCTTTTTTTTTTTCTTTTTGTTATTTCTAAAATGAAGATTTTTTTTAAATGAAAAATGAAGTTGTCTGTATTTAGTTGATTGTGTTGAACATGCAAATCATTGATGATCAGGTCACCACACTGAGGTATCAGTAATACTCTATATTTTTGTTATCAAATCAGTTCTGAAAAAAAAAAAATGGTATGGAACATCACTCGTCAGTGTGTAAACACTGTGAAGGAACTATAATATGAAAACGTTAGCTGTATGGATCATAATGCTGGATTTACAATATCATTTTGTTTTTTTTATTTAAAAACTAGTTTTGGTTTCATTGACGAAAATGATTTTTAGTGCATAAATATTTTGCACATCTTAGGGGGGAATAAAAATATAGTGCTCTCAAAACGTGCAGCTATACCTTTTCTAAACATTTACACTCATAATTTTCTTCTGGCTGAGATAAAAACAGGGAAAAAATCCGACTAACTTGAATTTAAATTGTATCCAATGACTACAATGTTACAATAGGCTCTCTTCAGTTTGCTGAGCAACTAAAACACTCTGGCAACCACCTTTTTGCACGCATAAGCAAACGTCACTCCCAGACATCAAAATCTAGCTTCTAATGCTTCTGTATTGCATTTATTTTGCATCTCATCAAAATGTGTGTGCGATCCAGTTCTGCTTCACTTGTGATCTCTTTCTACATGCTATTTTTGACTTTGGTTTTCTTATACCTTTCATTCCCGTCTGGTCCTTTCCAAAAAGACATTACATCAGCCTCAGTAAACAGGCTTGTGATGGGCCGCTCACACAGTGACCCCTGCTGGCCACAGACGCTCTGAGGATGTGTCTGAACAATCAGCTCTCATGCGTCTGCTCTGATGCTATTTTCAGAAGGCGCTGTCAGTAAAATTGCTAAAAATATTCAAAGTAAACAGGAAGTACGTAGTGTACTGTTCTTCACATGTTCTTTATAAAACAAATTGTTCTGGCTATGATATTTAATTAGATGAGCTATTTTTAATAGAGAACAGATGCATGCATCTCTGATGTCATATTGATTAAATTCAAGCAATTATTTTTACAATTAAAACTTCTTAACTTTACATACTTATTTTTTTAAAGTAGGCATGTAGTATAATCTTCTTTCAGGTTAACCTTTGGAAAATAAGGCCGCCTGTGCACCAGTGCCTTTGTTAAAGGTTTAATTGAGCGTCTCTTTCTTTTGTGCTTGTGTGTGATGTCACACAGGAAGGAGGACAGTGTAGCGACTCGCTCTGCCTCTCCGCCAATCACTGAGCTGTTGTCATGGAGCTAACAGCAGTAATTAGACTGTTGGCCTAATGGTTGTTTAACGACTCTTTAATTACAGCTGATGTTCCCAGGAGCGCCAGTACAAAGCGTACGTCTATCTCACCCATCTTGTCTCTGTTACTGGCATTAAAATTGATTATTTTTCTACATGATTAAAGGGCTCGTATTGGGGAATTTTTTTTAGCTCGTTTGAAAAGTGTTAGTGCTAGTACTTTAGTATGACTGAGATACAATTGTACTTTTTATTAAGATTTTGATAATTTTTTTTAAATTTATTATAACTGTATAATATATAATATTATGATATAATTAATGTTTTAATTATAGCCGAAGTTTTAGGACTTTTAGGAGTGTGGTTTTTTTTCTCCTCTTTTTTCCCCTTTTTTGTGCATCTTTATTTATTTATTTTTATTAATCTATTTTGTTTGTCTGTATGCTGTTTATTAATTTTTATTTCAGTTTAGTTTGACATTTTAGTACATCGTTGAAATTAAAATGAGTTTTGTTTCTCTATTTAATTTAAATTTAAAAAAATGAAAAAGTATTTCAGTTAATATTTATTTGTTTGTTTGTCTGTTTTGGTTTTAGTTTTCGTTAACTGTATTAACCCTTCAATTTTTGGACAAATCTTTCTCCTGTCCATGAGACAATTTATTTAAAGTTTTCTGCACAAACGGGTGGAAATGGGTAAAAATATGTAGCGTCTCAGGTTTTTTCTTTTACTTAGAGTAGAAATACATTTAAGAAAAATAATAACAAGTAAAGTAATAACAAGAAAAGTAATAACGGTAATATTTTGATTTTAAAGTGCAAAATTACAATAAAAGGTGGGAAGCTGATGAAACCATACCCACCAAGCTCAACGGTGGTGACAAGAGCAGCAATCCACTGTCACAAGTTGCCACCCCCTGAATTATGCAGAATTTAAAGCTTAAAATAATTTAAATGGATGATTTCTAGAGAAATTCACCCCTCTGACAGTTGTTATGAAGGGCAAAATTAGCTGTATAGCCCAAAACCACTTTTTGTACCAGGCTGTACATGTTTTTTTTCTGCTGTAAATTTGGTCATTTTAAGATGGGGAGTCTATAGGACTGACTAACTTTTCGGGCAGCCATTTGATGAATTGCAGTTTTACTCTCTTCCGTGTTGGTTTCAGACTGGGAGGTTATGCCAAATAGCAATATGACCCTGCTTTCTCTTTTCAGCCAAACCCCTCAAATAAACTGGCCATTATTCACATCCTTGGTCTGCTGTCCAATCTCTTCACCACACTGGATATCACCAAACAGGAGGAGGAGTCAGGAGAGAATGCCCCACCCATCAAATCAGCCCCGCCCCAGACAGGCCCCAACCCAGTAAGCACCTTCCCGCTGTCGCAGCAGCCATTCTCAATATGTCAGATGTGTACATGAGTGTGTTTGTGGTGTTGTAGGTGGTGGTGGTGCTCCAGCAGGTCTTTGCACTGATACAGACAGTCCTCAGTAAATGGCTGAATGACTCGCAGGTCGTGGAGGTAAGATTCATCTCAAGACTTCTTATTCTGCCTCACCTCCAGGTCGTGCAATAGTTATTTGCTCAGATTTCATTGTATCATTTCAGTATGAATGCAGGACAGATTTAATTCTGCTCTCTCTCAGGCGGTGTGCGCCATCTTTGAGAAGTCTGTGAGAACTCTTCTGCATGATTTTGCCCCCATGGTGTCTCAGTTGAGTGAGATGCTGGGGCAGATGTACAGTACCATACCGCAGGCGTCTGCGCTGGATTTAACACGCCAGGTACATGATACTCACAACAAAACATTAATGTTTATACAGGATGTAATGTCTTAATAACAAAATAATTGAAATCGAATGGAGAGTGCAAGTTTCAAGGGTTTTTTTAATAAAAAAAACGGCTAGATAAAATAGAAGTAGAATTGAGATTACAAGTCTTAGAGAATTAGTTTCGTTTACATAGAAATAAAACTAGCGGTATAGAACATATTAGTGAAGTTATTCACCTCGATTTAGTTATTTGTTTTAATTCAGCTTTTTTCTTTTATCTTCCTAATATTTGATTCTTTAAACGCATTATCATATTAGCAACCTCTAACTAGTATGCATAGATACAAAAGTATGTAAATAAATTTAATTACACACATGAAACAGATATAGATAGATCCATATATAGATAAAACTTGCAATAAAAAATTATATTAATATGAAAAATGATTTTTAGAACTATATCTTTATAGTTATCTTTATCGTTATCATGCTTGGTGTGAACGGCTTTAAGCCTTAAAATGCTTATTTTTGTTTTGAAAAACTGAGAAGCCTTGAGTTGGGTTTGATTTGGTTTTGTTCTCTTGCAGATGGTCCACATATTTGCCAGTGAAACGAATCATTTCCCACCAATCAAAGCGCTGTTTGAACTGGTCACTTCTGTCACTCTGACCATCTTCCAGCAAGGTAGGCATGCTGGGAACAACCGGCTGCAGAGGGCGAAGGAAACCATGTGGTTTTGATATCTTTACTGTCCCTGTTTGCATGCATCTATTTTTTAACCCGCACACACAGAAACAGAGTTCAGAAATGGGCATTCTTGTTTTCTGGAATGCTGTGGTGACTTTTGATTCCATTGTTCTGCTTGAAATTTTCACCCCATGAGTTTCGCACACGTTTAGATGAAGGGCGTTTTCACACTAGAGATTCTGATCTGGATCCGAATGCATTTAGTCCTGTTTACACCTGGTATTTAACAGTCATTTCAGGTGATTGACAGGTGAGTTGGCAGTGCTTCACTCTTGTCTCGGGCACATCAGGATGCATTAGCTTTTATGCTACAAATGCATCTGAATGTAAATTCAGTTATTTGATCACAACACAGTTCATACCCTGTTTGCATCTGTATTAAGTGTTTACCAGATGGATCTTACTACCAACTGTAAATAGATTTTTTTGAAGTCAGATTTTGTTATAGCTGCTTTACAAATATATTTTTATTTATATTTTTAGTTTAAATTATTATGGCCTTTAGACCTACAAAAGTATGAATACTTTTACAGAAATTTTTCTTCTACATATCATAAAACAATTGCTATTGAAATGACTGGATTTCACTTGGTACATTTTGTCAAACAATGATAAATAGGGCCAGACACACAAAATAAATGTACTATTAAATTCATAATTGCTTTAAACAGTGTGTTAAAATATGCACAAAAGCAAATTTTAAACACAATATTGGTTAAACTGATTATTATGATTACTAAACCCAAAAATAGAATCACTATTGGTATTCAGAATTATTTCAGTTTGAGTTTTTTTATTTTTTATTTTTTTATTTTTTTTAAACATTACTCAACTCAAGAGAACTTCAGATCATACTCTGGGGTTGTTATATCACATCTAGTTTTTTGAAATATTATATTTGGCATATAAAAAAGCCACTCTCTGCATTAAGAAAACTGGTTAAAGTAAGGTTGTTTCAAAGCAAATATGCTATTTATCACATTTATCAGTTTGTCACTGAAAAAGTCTGCTTGTATTAATATGATTATGAATGCAGCCCTGTTTACCAATAATGCTGTGTATACCCATTTATAAATTGGGGGATTTGCTTTTGTGCACCTGTTCAACTTGTCTTAGGGCTTCTTTCTTGTCGTTGCACCACTTCCACCCACTCTTCTTGTTGACTTGAATGAAAAACATTACTGCTTGGTTACTGTCTGCTTGCAGATTCAAGTCAAGTGAGCTTTATTTCCACTCTTCTGTTTGTAAAGATATGAAATGCGATTACTAATAATGAAAGGGTATTAGACTTAACCAAACTTTCATTTTCTGGTTTGGACCAACCAATTAAAAGAAGTGTGAAAATAGCCTAAAATTGCCCAGCATGACTCCCTACAAAGCAGACACAGTTGGTCTTTGCATGTATCCTCTAGCATGCTTGCAATCCTCACTTCTTGTTTGTCATTAATCACGTTCTTTTAACCACATTGTTTCCAAATCATGCGAAATGTGAGCGATAACACTCTTATCCTGATCAGGTGTCACGGGCGAGAGGACCTGCCGTGGCCTGTGTGTCTGTCTGTCGTTTGTTTTCTGTGAAGGGATGGGATTTGGCAGAGTGGGCGGGGTCTGGGCTGTGGGGGCGGGGTCTTGTTTGGAGTGTGGGAACAGCTAAGGGAGGGAAGTTTGGGACTGACTGCTACCTTGCTCTTCCGGGGTGGCGGTGGGAACCAAGCGCTCACCAGCCACGGCGCCGGGCCAGTCGGGTGTCTGAATTGAATTTACAGACAATGAAAACAAATAAAACGCACACTAAAAAGAAAGCAAGCAACACAAGTGTCATCACAGTAACAGGTGCCTCCTGGGTTCCCACTCCAAACCCACAGTTTCTTTTGTTTTTTAGGTTTCTTTTCTTTCTCTCGTTACTTCTATTTCTTTTCCTTCTTTGTTTTTCTCCCCTTCAGAACGGACTCATTGATCTGTCTTTCTTTGTTTTTCCTCTTTTCGTTTTTCGCAACTGCCTTCAAGTCGTTCATGTTCCCTCCTCTTTCTCTGCCCTACTTCTCTCACGCGTGCGATTATTTCCGTCCAGTTGACTTTTGCGTTCCACATGACTGTTCGATCTGTTCTTTTGCTGTTTGTATATATTCTTATTATTCTTATTATTTCTTAAGTTTCATCTTTATTATATTTTAGGGCCCAGGGATCATCCTGATATTGTTGATTCATTTATGCAACTCCAAGCTCAGGTGTGTTTTTGGTTTCTTATTTCATTCACTTTGGGTTTCTCTCTTCTCTTTCGCTGTCCCTTTCTTTCTCAATTCTCTTCCCCTCTGTCCTGTGTCACAGGGTCTTTACAGACCCTTGTTGTGCTCGGGCAGTGGAATTGACCTGAGGGGTTTTGCTATCGGATGATTGACAGCTCTTTTGTCCAGTAGTCACACAGACAAGAGTCAACACCTCTAATCCATGTACATCTCATTCAGTCCAAAGATCCTGCTTCTCCTGATCCTGGGGCTTGTTAACAAATAAGCCAAGTTTATTTCAGTTAGCCTGACTTATTGTCAGCTAATTTGGTTCGAAATAAGTCAGACTAACTGAAAAAAGCCTAGCTTATTTGGTAAACTTCTTTTATGAAACAGGCACCTGGTTTATTAAACATCGAAACTTGGCTGTGATCATGTAGCCATTCACAGCATTTCTTTTACATTGTAGTTGGCCTAAATTTTGTGATAATTAAATCGTTATATAATATATAGCAGGATTTTGCATAGTTGAAACCCAGCTTAATGTCTTTAGACATATTACTTGTCACAATTGCATCTAGATAAGAAGCTAGTTAAAAACTAAAGTGATTTTAATTGATTTAAAACAAGTTATGTGAAGTAGCCTATATAGATAAGAATCGATACTAATTTATGCATAAATAAGAAAATAGTAATAATCTAGATCTTTATATTGATACACACAGTGTTGTGAGTGTCCAAAAAAATTATAAATTCCAATAAAAACATTTAAAAAAATATATTTTTTACATTTCCATTATTATTGAAATTATTGAATTAAAATATTC
>JAUMHP010000030.1:3090391-3106957 GCA_032361065.1 Enteromius trimaculatus
CATATAAAAACAAATAATTCAAATACTGAAAAAACTGAATCATATTTTCTCTTAATCCCCCTCTCTTTCAGTGTTTGCTACCTGTACATACTCCAGGTTCCTGTTTGTGTGTTTCCTTCATGACGTGAAGAATGTGCTGAAGATGTTCCATCTGTCCTCTGGGGAGGAGATGCGCACATTTCCGCTCGATGTCGGCTCGATTGTGGGCTTCACTGGGAGGAAGAAAGACTCTGAGATCTTTTACAGCTTCACCTCGTTTCTTTCTCCAGGTCCGTCAAGACGTCAGAAGCTTCTGGAATGAAGAAAAGTGGTCCTTAAAGGGACAGTCTGACTGAAAATGTTAATTCTGCTAAAATATTATTCACACTCAAGTTGTTCCAAAGTAGTTTCTTTCTTCTGAAAGAAAATATTTTAAAGCCGAACTGGTAAACAGTTGACAGTACCCATTGACTTGCTTAGTATGGAAGTCAATGGGTACCGTCTGTTTTTTGGTTACCAATAGCATTCAAAATATCTTTTTTACTTTGTGTTCAACAGAAGAACTCATTCAGTTTTCAGACAACATGATTAAATAATTCAGAATTTTCATTTTTGGGTGTACTATCCCGTTAATAACTTGTATACAGGTAATGTTGTATCAGGTGTGTATTGAATAACGTGTGTTGTGTTTTCATACAGCGGTCATATATCACTGTGATCTGACTAAAGAGCCTCTTCAGCCACACGTCTTCAGAGAGGTCACGGTGAAGGGCTTCAGTCCTGCTGACTATCAGACCACTCAGGTACAAAAACACACTCACAGACTCTGTCCGTCTAAGCTACAGTAGCCTTCACTTCGTGTCTGCTTGTTTCTCACAGGTCTTTTATCCCAGTAAAGATGGCACCCAGATACCAATGTTTATTGTTCACAAGAAAGGAATCAAGCTGGATGGTTCCCATCCCGCTTTCCTGTATGGATACGGAGGTTTCAACATTTCCATCACACCCAGCTACAGGTACAAGACAAACCAAAAATGCACACGCACACACACTCCACTGATCTGTGCCACGCATCCTGTTCTTGTAAGCATCTGTCTCTCGCCATGTGTGTTTCAGTGTCTCTCGGCTGATATTCGTCAGGCATCTGGGAGGGGTTTTAGCTGTTGCCAATATCAGAGGAGGTGGAGAATATGGAGAGACGTGGCATAAAGGCATGTGGCCTTAATTCTGGAGCTAATCAGGGATTGAAATGCACAGATGATAGAATTATTGTGTGCCTACTAACATAGGGACAGAAAAAAACATGATAACATGATGATTTTTGAAAATTTTAAAAAATCTGGTTTTTGCATATAAACTCAAATATACTCTACAAATATATAAAGAAACTGGCTATTTTAAACTGCAATAATATTTCACAATATTAATGTTTTTACTATATTTTTGATCAAATAAATGCACCCTTTTTTTAAAAAGCGTTACAAAATCTTAATCCCAAATATTTGAATTGTATTGTATACTCTACAGTAACGGTTGCGTTGTTTTGTAGTATGCATATTTAATATTCTGTTGCATTTAATGCAATCTGTCACTTTTGTGTCTCTTCTTGTGCAGGGGGGATGTTGGCCAATAAGCAGAACTGTTTCACTGACTTTCAGTGTGCAGCTGAGTATCTGATAAAGGAGGGTTACACGTCCCCCAAAAAACTCACCATCAATGGAGGCTCCAATGGGGGGCTGCTCGTAGGTATGACACCACACACACACACACACACACACACAGAGGTTTGTGCTCTACTGGTCCTAAATCCCGACTCTCTTCTACAGCGGCATGTGTGAATCAGAGGCCTGATCTTTTCGGCTGTGCTGTGGCTCAGGTCGGCGTCATGGACATGTTAAAGTTTCATAAGTTCACCATCGGACATGCCTGGACCACTGATTTCGGATGCTCGGAAATCAAAGAGCAATTTGATTGGTTAATCAAGTAAGTTTTTTTCTGCTTAAAGTGATGCACAAGTACATTTAATTCCCAGATTTGGGACATAATGAGAGCAACACAGACATTCTGTTACAGTGATTTTAGCACATTAACTGTGGTAAAATGATTGTAATTAACAGAATTATGTGGGCTTATTGGTTTTATAGAATGTGGCAATAGCAATATGCATAAAATATTAAATGCATTTAGTATACCTTTATCTTATTTATTTGTTTCCGTTATTTATAATATACACTGTTTTATAGTGTATATTATAAATAACGGAAACAAATATATTTATTTATTTATTTATAATATACACTAAAAAGTGTTTAGTTGTTTTGTGTAATTATAATAAAATAAAAGTAAAATAATATTTTAAGGAAAAATTTGGCCATGTTAACTACCTGAACTAAGTACTAGACCTAAAATAAAAATTAAACCAAAGCTAAATAGAAAAGAAACAAAAATTAAAATAAATGTGCCCTGGCTTAAATAAAACCTTAAAAAATATTGTAATAATTCATAAAGATTAATCATTGTCTGGCTGTATGGGAATGAGATTTCGGTATGGAAATAAATGGTCTCTCGGTAGTACTACAGCAAAACAAAAGTACAAAACTAACATGGCAACATAACTGCAGAAATGCTCATCTGTTCTGAGTCTAAAGCTGTAAATGTTCTGACCCTGCAGGTATTCTCCTCTTCACAATATTCATGTTCCTGATGCTGACGGGGTTCAGTATCCCGCTGTATTATTGTTAACGGGTGATCACGATGACCGGGTGGTGCCTCTGCACTCTCTAAAATATATTGCCACGCTGCAGAGCGTGATCGGTCAGTGGCTCGGCCAGTCAAACCCTCTCTTTATCTATGTGGACACAAAGTCGGGCCACGGCGCAGGAAAGCCCACCAGTAAAGTCATTCAGGAGGTGGCCGACACGTACGCCTTCATCGCTCGCTGCTTGAACCTCAGCTGGATTGAATGAAGCGAAGTTATGAGGCTCTTCGCTGTTCCTCTACTCCTGCAGGTTTTTCTTCTGACAGTTTGATTTCGCTCTTACCTGTTTGCTCTCCTGTTCACTGAAATATTCACCTTTTTTGCTCTCTCTCTGTCCCACGGTTTCACTATTTAATGCAAGTTAAAAAACAGTCCAGTGTTGGCTGAAATCTCAATGGCATTAATGACTGATTTCATATCAATTCACGACTGCGTACAGGATACACTTAGGAAATATTATTATAATTACAGAGGTCACGGGGTGAAGTGTCATAACCTCTCTAGCACTTTACTAAGCTGTATTTATTTGACGGGAAGACGTTAACTGTTTATGGACCACTGCATCATTTCGATGTACAGCACCCATCAAAAAAATAAGTTTGCAAGTGAATCTCATGAAAACATGTCACATTTCTCACCAAAACAAATTATTACACTGTTTAATGGCAGTTAAGCACATTTAAAATAGTCGCCAAGTGTTACAGATTTTGTGTGGACATGCTTCTCATTAATCTCAGTGGTGAGTCTTATTACTAGACATGAGAAGATAATACATTTTTAATAAGAATTGAGCATAAATTATATAAATCCTCTGCAATAATGTCATGTTTTTTGCTTTACTGTGATAAATGTTTTTTTGGATACAGTATTGAGAACTGGAGAGGGAGAATGTACTTGATTGTCATGAAAATAACATCACATATCATTTTTTTGTGTGGAGTTGAAATATAAGAAGGGCATGTTTGTGAGATTCATCCTTAAACTGTTTGTGTGTGTGTGTGTGTGTGAATGAGCTGTACCTCTCGACAGAAGTCTGTTTCTACCTCCACATTTATGCAGATTGTTTTGGAAGGGAAAAGCAAACAGAAAAACCTAATACAATAAAACACATTTGAACATGAGTATGTTTTGTGTTCGGTTAAGATGTTTTTTGTTTACTTGTTCTATTTTAGATCATTTTAAAGAATAATATTAGCATTTCAAATGCTTTTTGAAAATACTGTGGGAAAATGATTATTGTCATCGCTCTAGCAGAGTTTCAGTGTGGATTGAATCTGCAGTGTATTGCTGTCTTCCTCTGCTGGATGCTGGCAGGATTACACACTGAAACAAAAATAAAGCAGGAGTGTTCAGCTACATCTCATTTCAGATTGTGTTATACTTTGAAAACAAGTTGTAGATGGTCTTCTTTAATGTTGTGTTTGGTAGTTTTCTGTAGCAATAGAGTTGAATTTTAAACAATTCAATGTATGTAGGTTATACACAGCCTGCAGAGGCATAGGTTAATTAAGCATTCATGTAACCATTTAATTAATTTCTTAAATATATACTTATACAAAACATGCAATATTTAATTTTATAGATATATAGACAGATAGATGGATATAGATTCACTCCTTGGTTTTTAAATAGCTTTGGCTGACATTAATTTGGTGACATTATTGTACGTCCTTATGGAGATTTGGTAATATTTTCTAATTATAATCTAAATCTGATTAATATTCTCATTGTTTGACAGAAATCGCAGGAAAATGTTTTGAGGTTCAAATTAAAGTTTGACTTCCTGTTATGAAACAGCCAAGACATTGTTTCATAGCTACATGTCCACTACTAAAAGCATGTTTATTTTGCATTTCGAAAGAGAAAACAAATTATAAAGCAATATTCTTATGAAAAATTTGATATTATGAAAAATCTGGCCAATTCATTCTCTCAATATTACACATTTTTCATTACACACTGTCCTAGCAGCATATGCAAAGTAGACGCAGTAAAATTGTGGTTAATGGGAAAACCAATTTTGCACACATTTCATAAAGCAAAATGGTATATTAAGTCATTTTGTTATAGCTTCTATTAAATTGTTAAGATTCATCCTCATACAAAGTTTGGTATTAAAAAATCCCATTATTTTTGCCTTTTCATGTCTATTCAAAAAAAATTATTATTATTATTATTATATTTTTTCTTATGCTGCAATAATTGCTAAGCTACTTAAAAAATACTAAGAATAATAAGAATTCACAAAAAAAAAAAAAAAAAACCCAACTGGTTCTCATGTGCGTATAATTAAGGTCACTGTCGCAAATGCTATTGGTTCAACATGGTCGCCCACCCCTCAGAAGTCTTTATGTAGCTAATTTAATTGGCATAGGCTGCTGAATGAAGGTTCCCACGGTCTTTAACCTCTATGTAGCTAATATCTGCAAGTTATTTAATAATATCACAAATCAAACGTTGTATTTTGTGAGTCCTATCAAAGTTTACTAACACGTTAACATCTCTTTGGCACTTTGAGGTGATGAATCATCGGCACCGGGGCTGTGTAGTGAACGCGCCGTCAGTCCGGTGTTCCGGTGCGCGCGGAGCAGGAGGGGGAGGGCGGGCGTCGCGCGCCTCAGCGGGTCCGGTTTAGATCACATCACTTCGGAGTTTCTCTCACGCGTGTCTCTTCATCATGGCGCGATGCGCTCCTGACACCGGTTCCATTCCGTTCCCGTGATGCGCGTGATGATGAGGATGGTGACGGATGAAAGATGGAGAAACTATCCGCGAGCATTAACGGACTCTCGTGGAGCTCCGTGTCGCTGCCGCTGGACGTGATCGTGAGCAAATTCCGCTTACCGACGCTTGTGCGGCTGAGTCACGGTAAGAGAGTTATTGAACGCTCTTATAAACTCTCAACTCATTATAATCAGTTGGTTTGACGTTTTGCGCCGCGTCGCGTCAAAGATTGTTCAGCTTCTTGCCGAGTGAAAGTTAGCGACATAAGAAACATCCCATTTCGCTGGTTTATAAATGAACTTTAGAGTCTGAATATGCAAATGAAGACTGGAAACACTCGGAATAGTTTGACAAACGCTGATAAAACCATAATTTTATCGTAGCCTATAAAATGATGCACGCTCTAATGAAACGTCGTGTCAGTGTTTGTAACACAGAATCCTCAGTGAAGTGAGTAGTCGATTTGTCTTTTGGCTAAAGGTGACAGAGTGTGTGTTGTGTGCTAAAGAGCTGCAGCTCTTTTCATATGTTAATGTTGTAATGTGCTGTAGTGTGTGTTGAATACTAAACAACCTCCTGCAGGAGAAACTCCAACATTTACTCAACAATCCCAGCTGAAGAAGACAAAATGAAACTGCCATCGGTGTTGACACATATCCGTTTGTGTGAAAGTTTAACTGTCTATGGTGGGAAAAAGCTTCTGAATTGCACTCAGGAACTTTTTTTGTGTGTTTGCATCAGTTAGACTCCATATTCTGTGGCAAGACCTATTTAAAGAAATAGTTTGCACCTATGAATGCATATTCTGTTATCGTTTATTTATGCTTAAGAATTTTAAGAGTTTTGGGTAAATTAAGCATGAATTTAAACTCTTTAAACATTAAATGTTCTCATAAGCTCATAAATATGATTGAATCAGACTGGCAAAATAAAGTTTTTTATTATTTTTAGTGTCTATACCAACAAAAATAAACATTCACTTTATTCTGTCATAATGCCCACTGCCACTTTAAAGTAACTTTCGGATTCTGAGTGCTGACAATGTTTTTATTGTTCATCAGTTGAGCAAAAAATGCTCTAAATGTGATGCAAAGGATGCTGTCCCCTTTTGTCTTTAACTCTACACTTTACTTTTCTCTAAAGGTGCTGTAATTTAAATCCCAGTCATTTCAATAGGAATTCGATCAGGAGTTTTGCAGCACACAAAACATTCATATTTTGCTTGTGTTCAAATTGATTGAGGGAGCTTTGCTTGACAATCAACAGAGTGCAAAAACGTGCTTAATGTTCTGCACCTAAAAATGATTAAAACTTTAAGCTACAGTTAATAGTCAGAATAGTCATTTAAAGTGCAATAAATACACTGTTTTATGGTATATAAAGCATGAATATGGAATGACAACAGATTACAAATGTAAAGGTTCTGTATTGGCATAGATGGTTCCATGAAGAACCTTTAACATCCATGAAACCTTATCCGTTACTCTTTGTCACTGTTGATTCTTTGTCGTATCTTTAAAATGTTCTCACACTAAAAACGATCCTTTTAAGAACTGAAAGGTTCTTTAAAAAGCCCAAACTGGTTTTAATATGTCATCAGTGGAAAACAAACTCTTTTAGAACCTTTCAGTTTATGAATATTTCTCTTGTTCCTTTTGGCTGTTGATTCTGAGGTTTGATTAGACGCTGCTGTGATGTGTTTGTGTGTAGGAGTTTCTCACTGTATCAGCACAGACAGCAGTAATTATACACAACAGAGAAACGTGTCTGTGTGTGCTGGACTTGTTCCCCGTGTAAAGCATCTGTTTGAGACTCGTCTGAATGAGGAATTCTTTTAATACTAGATCAATACAGTCCACCTCTCTCTCTCTCTCTCTCTCTCTCTGTCCATTCATCCATTCTTCAGCAGAGAGATCAGTCTGATGTTTGTGAGGTGATGCTGTCTGTGTCTGATTGCTGACCTCAGTTCTCTCCCATAAGCCTCGTGTGCGGAAGCTCAAAGAACTCATTTGATGTTTGTGGTTGAGCTCTGATGTGTGTGTGTGTGTGTGTGTGTGAGTGAGAGACACTGACTATCTCTTTGGCTGTTTGTGTGTTTTAAAGTGACAAATTATGCCAGTATCAAGGTCAGATGCATTGTGACTTGTAGTTTTGGGTTTCCAGTGGCTGATAATCTAGAGAACAAGGTGTGTCCGTGTAACAAAATATTATTTAAGTCTAGTCAAATTTACTTGTATAACACTTTTCCTTGTATAACAGTAAATGGTGATGGTAATGTTTATAATATTTTAATTTCTTCATGCCTTTTAGTCACATTTAGCATGTTAGAGCTGTGTGTGAAGTATATTTATAATTTCAAATAATGGTTTCCTATTTCAATACACTTTGAAATGCAATTTAATTCTGTGATGCGAAGCTGAATTTGAGTCTTGAGTGTCATATGATCCTGCAGAAATCATTCTAATATGCTGGTTATAATCAACGAGTGAAACAGTTGTGCTGCTTAATATATTTTTAGAACTTTTAGAGGATTCTTTGATTAATAAAAAGTATTTTAAAAACAGCATTTATTTAAGATATAAATATTTTCTGACAAAGTCTTTACTATGATTACTTTCTATCAATTCAACCATATGAAAGAAAAAAACAATAAAAGAACTGACCCCAGTGAACGGTAGTGTTTATTGTAACAAAATTGTTAGATTTTATTTAAATGCTTAACATTTAATACTTTAGAAAAGTTTTACCAATGATGAGCATCTCAAGAAAAATGTGTCGGTCAATAAAATGCTGAATCCTGTAAGTGGTGAATTATTGTGTTTCTCAGTTGTATGTTTTCGTGTGTGTGCATTCTCAGGTGAGAATGTGGAGGGTCTGTCGGAGGAGGATGTGATTTTGCTTCACTCCTGCAGACAGTGGACCACCATCACTGCCCACAGCCTGGAGGAGGGTCATTACGTGATTGGACCCAAAATAGACATCCCACTTCAGTACCAAGGTACCATACTGGGTTCTTATCGGTAACCAAAACCAAAATCAAAAAATACATAAAATAAAATTCAAATAAACATTTATAAGTAATAAACAATAAAACCTTAAACTTATTTTCAGCTGCAGTGAAAGGCAACATTTCTTTTTTCTTTTTTATTTAGTTGTAGTACTAAAATAACTAAAACTAAATAAATTAAAATGAATATATATATATATATATATATATTTATTTGTTTTTTTTTTCTTTACATATTTATGAATAATAAACAAATAAAAATGACAGAAACTTATACAAAGTTACTAAAACTCAAATTAAAATAAAATATTATTTAAAAAAATCGAATTCAAAATAATGTAATTTCATTTAATTCGTGGCATTTTTCTTTAGTTTTAGTTTTTTTTTCTGTGTAATGATATTATTAATTATTTTACCGTTGATTTAAGGGTGTGTAATTACGTTTAAACTAGTGCTGGGCAATGGTTATTCACAGCCAATTGTATCCAAAATAAAGGTTTTTGGGAAAAAAACATTTATGTGTGTTTGTATACATATATAATTTATATTATATATTAATATATTTAAAATATAAACATAAAAAGTTTCTGAAAAAAATATACATGCATGTGTGTGTATTTATATTTACATAATAAATATACACCGTACACACATAGTTATGTGCGCTTTTAACTGTAATTAACCGTTGCCCAGCACCATAACTTATTTAATCCTGGTGGATGGTAAAATAGTCAAAAGAGAATTATCTAGAGGCCAGAATATTATAGAGGCTTTCAGGAAGACTCGTTGGATGCAGCATCCTTGAATCATGTTGAAAATGTTTGCGCAAGCATTCTTGTACATCTTCTTTCACAACCAGTTTGTAAAATTTCAGTTTTAAAAAAATAAGCAATGAAACTGACCCAAACAAAACTGATTTCTCATTGAGAGCATGCAAGCTATTAAAAAAACACTTAGAGCCGAGAGAAAGAGTGAGAGACAGAGAGAGGGAGATGATTGGTTGTTAACAGTATATTGATTGTTGTATTCAAGCACTTAACTTCACACGTTCACTTAGATGTTTTCTGCATTACACACACACACACACACACACACTCACTCTCTCTCACTCTCTCTCTCTCTCTCTCTCTCTCTCTGTCTCTCTCTCTCTCTTACACACATACAGTTAGTCTCAGTTAAATTCAATGTTTTATTGCAGTTAGTGTTTTCATACAATATGGGCAAAGCATTCAACAAATCATCACACCCATTCAACCGGGACGATTGTACATTTCCTCTCAGCCTTTATGCTGTGCCCACAGGACATGCTTTTTAATTGCAAGCACAAATACAACGGCACACACTGTAGCATGTATCATTTCATATTAAAGTGTGAATGAAACTATGAGCATGTGTTAGTTTCGCAACACGTTCAGCAGCGGCAGCTCTTAAAGTAATAGCAGCCAAATAAGCTAATAATCCAACTGTTGTGGTGTCTTAATCAAAAAACAAAAGAAAAAAGAGGGAATCAATCACTTTTGTAGCTTTAAGCATACATCTATATTTAATTTAGTGCTTGATAACGTTAATCAGTTTATTGTATTGTATATTGCCAGTTTGATCTTACAGCAATTTGTACACATTTTACGAGTTGCCAGTTCGTATGAATTTGTACGAATGACCAACACCTAACCCCACCCCTAAACCTACCCATCATTGGGGTTTAGACAAATTGTCTAAAATCCTCCAAGCAGTGTGGCCAGATAGGATTCATAAAAACCTGCCCAAAACATTAACTGTCAAAATAATGTGATGAATGTAAATCAAGGTTGATAAGAACTATTTTTATCTCCTTAAAACAAAATAATGATGACAATATAATATAAAAAAATATTTAGATAAATTTCCCATGTGGATCAAATCAGGGAAAATACATCTAAAAACATTTAGAATTTCTAAATGTCTTTTGTAAAGTTGAACGTAATACAGAACTTATAGTAAACTAACAAATCCAGCTTTCAATTATATACTAATCTGGACCACTTAATAGATAAAAGACAGGATTGTGTAGATATAAATAGATTTTTATATTAAAAAAAAGTAATAAAAAATATTCATCATCATCATCTTTAGTAATGTCATGAAGACTGACTAGATGCAGCATATGCACACTTCAGCCTTGTGCAGTATGTCAACCAGTTATCAGTATTTTTACAATTTATATGTTCGAAAACTAACAATCCAAACCAGCCCAAATTTGGAATTTGAGGAGGATTGATTATACTGTATAGTGAAATGACTATAATAAATGATCAAATCACAGACACATCAGTAGAATTGGAATCAGTGATAGTCTTAAAAAAAATGGCATTAAACAAATATTATACATATTTGTGTTTTATCTTATTTCTACATTAATTTGAAGATTAAATGTGAAATTATTGCAATACAAAAATATATTTAAAAACTTTCATGTCAGGTGGGATACCCCTGCTTGGAGTTTTAGACCAACGATTTAAGTACCAAGTAATATTAGTTAACTACATGTGCTTTCTAAGTGGTTAGAGTTTGGCTTAGGGTTACTTGCATGTAGTTATGCATAATTTATTTTAATTATAATAATAAGTACATGTAAAGTGTAACAGTGACATCTTAAAATCAAGTGTTACCATGCATTTTAACAAATTGATTAGAACACACAACTTCTTATGAATAGCTGTCAATAGGGAACTGTGCTTTTAGCTCGAAGAATGGTGTCATTGGGTCTGTGCTTTCATTCATAAAGTCAGACTCATCATTACCTCATCCTAACGTCATTCCCATGGGAGACGCGGAGGAGCCCGTTTTTCTGAACTTCCGGAATCGCAGACATTACTGCGCTGTACTTCCTCTCATGGGACGGCCGTTACCTAATATACCCGCCACCCGCACCATTAGGTCAGGTGACCAATGAGATCATCTGCTGGGGTTTCCGGAGGCAGTAAGATGCTGAGAGGGATGGATGAGGTCATTTGTGTCTCCGCGGCCGGGTATAACGTCTCTCAGATAGACAGATAGAGTGCTAATAAGGAAGATGGAATTACAGAAGAATGATTTTTAGACAGCTGAGAGATGCAGAAGATGAGACCATGTTGATATTTTAGATTTGCTGATTTTAATGATGTGAAAGAAGGTTGTTATTGATGACTCTTAAAATAGAAGATCTGCACAATATAAACACATTATATATGTGTGTGTGTGTATCGCGTGTGTAAGCTACTGTAGGGTTCTTGGTTTACATTCTATGGAAAAATGAAGTTAAAATACTTAGAGAACCAAAGGAGCTAAAAGAGTTACTGATCACTGGTCCGTTTTGGGCTCGGTGCAAAAACAACATTTGTGCATCTTAGATGCATTTAGGGACAAAATTACTGCAGGGTGCCTTATCAAACAAAAAACTGCGACAAAAGAAATCGCTCTGGGTTGATACTCGGAAGGATTTTTTTTTTTTTTTAAACACTAATTTTTTTATTTACTTAAAAATATTTACCAAAAATACTGTTTTAGGTGTTGGGTTAGGATTAGAGTAATACTGTAGGTTTAGAATGGCTTGAGCAATCAGGACTACTATGAGGCTAGACGGATGTGAGTGGTTGCTAGGGTGTTGCTTTGCAGGTACTAGAGTGTTTTGAGCAGTTTATTTAGGTGTTGTTATGCAGTTCCTGCACAGTTACTAAGGTGTTTTAAATATTATTTGTGTTTTGCCATACAGTTGCTAGAATGTTGCTATGCAGTTACTAGAATGTTACTACACTGTTATTAAGGTGTTACTAAGTATTTTATTTGTGCATTGCCGTACTATGGCGTGCTATGGTTTCTAGTGTGTTGCTAGATACCTAGGTTAATTAATAGGATTTTTAATTTTCATTTTACATTTTTTTTTTTTATTGATTTTCAGGTGGAAATAAGTTTGTATGATCGCTTAATACAACTCTTTCACACATTTTAGGATTCATTCATGTTCGTAGCACAAACGCTGTTGTTTAATACACAGGAGGTCTACGAAAAGACTCTGTTTAGATTGTTTGGTAAATGTGTCGTATGTGTGAAATTCGCGCTTGCTGTTATTGGCTAAATATATTTCAGCTGATATTTATACTGAAGAGATTTTGTATTATTGCACAGACAAAAGTGAAACTCCAGAAGAGAAAGAAACCCGTTCGGCTCTGAGGGTCGTATAGAACTGCAGAAAGAAAGAAAGAAAAGCTGTTGCCAGGACACAGAAAGACAAAGAGAGATACTTTCTCACGCTTTATCTGTGTGTGTGAAAATGACCTATAAGATCACACACTTACGCTTAAATGAGGACATACCATAGACTTCTGCTTCTTTTTATACAAGGCTAATTATAATCTTTACAGACTAAACGTTAAACACTAAGACAAACATTTAGCATTTCTTAAATACCTTTCAGGTTGTCACTAATGGACACTTTTAACTTCTCTGGAAATTTTGCAGAACACTCTGTTTTTCTCTATCCTCAGGGAAGTTTAAGTTATTGGATCAGGATCGGGATGTTCGTGAGCCGGTTCAGTACTTTGGAAGTGTGGAGGAAATCGCAGGAATCTTTCCTGATCGTGTGTTCGTTATGGAGCCCATCACATTTAGCGTTAAGGTAACTACAGTATCAAAACTGCTCATGTGAATCTAAAACCTGAACTTATTTCAGTTTGTTGCCAAGTCAGCATATATGTACAGTGGGTATGGAAAGTATTCAGACCCCCATAAATGTTTTACTCTGTTATATTGCAGCCATTTGCTAAAATCATTAAAGTTTTTCCCTCATTAATGTACACACAGCACGCCATATTGACAGAAAAGCACAGAATTATTAAAATTTTTGCAGATTTATTAAAAAGAAAAACTGAAATATCACATGGTCCTAAGTATTCAGACCCAATACAGTCCCAACAGTGAAGCATGGTGGTGGCAGCATCATGCTGTGGGGGTGTTTTTCAGCTGCAGGGACAGGTTGACTGGGTGCGATTGAGGGAAAAATTATTGCGGCCATGTACAGAGATATCCTGAACGAAAACCTTCTCCAGAGTGCTCAGGACCTCAGACAGGACCGTAGGTTTACCTTCCAACAAGACAATGACCCTAAGCACACAGCTAAAATAACTTGGTTAAAATGGCTCAACTCCATGACTGTTCTTGAATGGCCCAGCCAGAGCCCTGATTTAAACCCAATTGAGCATCTTTGGAGAGACCTAAAAATGGCTGTCCACCAACGTTTACCATCCAACCTGACAGATCTGCAAGGAGGAATGGCAGAGGATCCCCAAATCCAGGTGGGAAAACTTCCCAAAAAGACTCCTGGCTGTATTCGATCAAAAGCGTGCTTCTACTAAATACTGAGCAATACTGAATACTTAGGACCATGTGATATTTCAGTTTTTCTTTTTTAATAAGTCTGCAAAATTTGCAAAAAATCTGCATTTCTGTGTTTTTATGTCAATATGGGGTGCTGTGTGTACATTAATGAGGAAAAAACGAACTTAAATGATTTTAGCAAATGTCTGCAATGTAACAAAGTGAAAAATTTAAGAGGGTCTGAATTAAAAAACACTGAATGAAACTTAAATGATGAAATACATTTAAAAAGTATTACTGTAAAATAAAGTTCAAATGAAAACAGAAAACATAAAAAAACTAGTTAAAAATATAGAATATAGTATTAATATTTTAATATAACTAGCTTTACAAGGGTGTGCAGCAAACTCCAACAAATAGTCAGTCATTTATTACAACAAAATACTTTGTCACATTTTATTATGCACACAACATGTAAATGTATTTCATTGTAAAATCTAACTCATTGCATTATTTTGTTTGTTTCAACAGTTTCATGCAAATGAATTGGTTTGAAAGAAATGATTCTCTGATTCAGTTAAAACCCCTCTATGTTTCTGAGTTAGGATTTGAGGGTGATTAAGTTAATACTCTGTTAGTTTCATATTATGTGCAGTTCAGAGGGCACATAAATCAATTATCCTTTCATATTTACTTAAAGCATGAAATAAACATAAATGATCATCAGAAGCGATGTTGTTTTAACCACGAAAAGATGTCAATACTCATAATTTTTCAAGTTCAACTAAACCGACATTCATCTTCTATACTGTTTGGTTTGTTTGTCATGCTAAAATGGCATTATGATTTGTCAGATCGCCTGTCAATCAAACTTTAAATCCTTAAAGTAGATTCTAGTGTAAAGGCTGTGTACACACCAAGGGCAATAACATTAATGATGTACTATATGAGAATAATAATATGAAAATAACACACCACAGCTAAAATGATAACGGCACACGTTGTAGTCACTTTCAGAAAAAACATTTTTCCAGCTGATGAATAAAAAGTATGGACATCCAATCAAAATCCATCCAGCTTTAACCAGCTTAAGCATAAAAATTATGTAAGAAGGTTCATCCTGGTCTGTAACCTTGACGTATTTTTCGCTAAATCCTAAAACGTCGCTCTCTCTCTTTCTCGCTGTAGGTGGTTTCTGGGGAGTTTACAGAGGACAGCGAGTTGTATAATTTCTCTCTGCAGGCGGGAGACGAATTAACCCTCATGGGCCAGGCAGAACTGCTCTGCGTCCAATCGACTCGTGAGAAATCCCGCTTGACTGCGCTGCTACGGCGACTGGGCAAAGCGGGCGGAGCCCTGGGACGTCCCGCCCGCACCAAGATGCCTTGCTTGATATGCATGAACCATCGGACCAATGAGAGCGTTAGTCTGCCATTCCAGTGCCACGGCCGGTTCTGCACACGCTCGCCACAGGAGCTGCAGATGCAGGGAGGCGAGCACACTGTGCGCAGCATCATCGAGCGCGTACGTTTGCCTGTGAATGTGTCAGTGCCCTCGCGACCTCCTCGCAACCCGTATGACCTGCACGCGATCCGTGAAGGCCATCGATATAAACTCCTCAGCATCATCAGCAAAACTGTGGTTCTCTGCTGCATACTTCGCAAAGAGGAAGTCATGCCGTCTCACTTCCTGTTATTAACAGACATGCCACGCTTCGCTCTGCCGGAGGGTTTATTGTGCGCAGATGCTTCCTACCAGCAGGTGGTGCTACAGTGCGCTCTGCGTTGCCAGGAAAGTTTCAATCCAGACGATTACTCGCGTGCCGTTCGCGAGGTGAAGACGGATTTCTCAGAGGAGTGTCTGAGTCCGCGGCGGATTCGGGTGTGCGTTCAGGGCTACGGGCGCGACGAGCTCGGGACATCACTGCAGAGACTGTCTCTGTGCGTCTACGGAGGCGGAGCCGTTACTCACACAATCTCTCATGGCTGCAGAGACTCGCTGGTCGACTCGCACACGCTGCCCTCTAGTGATGGAGAGGAGCGAGAATACGTCACGCCCGATTGGCCGACGGAGATGCAGGAGATTCCATATGAGGAGCTCTGGACCAATCAGAGTTCTGAAAGTTTCGGGGTGACATCTGAGAGCGCAGTGAAGGCGGAGCATAACCTCATATCCTTCCACTCCACAACTTCGTCATTGGATGGTACGGTGGGCTCCACCCATGTCGCCATGGTGCAGATGGAAGCAGGAAGAGTGTCACGAGTATCGACCCCACCTCCTGTCCCACCCAAATCCGAAGCTGTAAGCAGACGTTTTTTCATTAAAATGTAAAGTTTTGGAGCCCTATTTACTATCAGCTTGCGTCAGCGCAAACCCTCATTTGGGTTAACTTAGATTCGCACGTGGGTCATTTTACTGGTATTTGCATTTTTTTAAAGCTGGTGGAAATTTGTGCCACTCTTGGAAAACTGCACTGGTCATTACGGAAATTAAATCACTCACAGAAGTTTTCCATCTTATTGGCGCTTTTATAATACTGCGCTCTAACGCTAATTTGCCCTGTTTATTAAATCTGGTCCATAGCGTCATATTGCTTTTAAAAATTTTTTAAAAACATCACCATGCCAAAATTTACCCTAAATCCTGTTTTTAGGACAGGCTAGGCTACAGGTTGCAGTAGGCCCCCCCTTACAACCAAGAGGACGTCATACGTCAATTTGCATATTTATTACGTCAGTGCGTCATATTATCTTGCTTCTCTGTAGTC